>CM060982.1:10163787-10348787 GCA_030765065.1 Deroplatys truncata
ACACTGCCTATTTTTCCGAGGCCGGTCGAAGGCCCCGTCCAGGTGCCGGGCCGAGAGGCGCTTACCGGCGCCCCGCAGGTAAACTTAGTTCCGCGGTCAGAATACTTTTAGGAAGCTCTTCATACAAACTACCTTTAGTTTTGCTATCGAGATTAACTAAATGGTTAATTACCTGTGGACTAATTTTTTTCAAACGCATATATAAAATTCCAGCTCGTAAATGCAGGGACGAAGGAGTTGTTTCATGCGTACGGATGGACGGATTAAGGGATGCTAATAAGAGTCCAACCATCCAACGAGCAAAATTTGGTTTTGTATGTCAAGCATCCTCGACGGTGTAAGGCGAGTATTCTCAGAAACTTTCACAACCTTCGACTACTATTTTACTGTTGGTACTTAAATTTTATTTTCTCAAACATGGCTGTAATGATTTTAATTAACATTTAATTAGTTTGAATTAAACGGATTCGCAATGTCTATAAGAAATGTGATAAACATGTCGTACTCATCTACAATTTTGTGAAACTGGGGAAGCATAGCATACAGAAAAAACGGTTACCACAGGAAAGATAAAATTCCTTTGAAATGGTTAATGTGCGGAGCGTATGTTTGAGATGTTGCAGGCCTACAGTCTCATAAAAGAGATCACCATAAGCGACTTCCATATAGGACCTATCCGGGAAGTTCCATTCGATAGTTAAGGTGATTGATATTTCATGATGAAGTTTTAATTACTAGTCCATTCGGTCTTAATTAAGTTTAAAATATTCCACTATCAACGCCAGTTAAATTAAATATTCAAAATATTTACCACTAATGTCAAAACACCTAGCGGGATGGCTCAGGCGGTATTGTCTGTGGCTCGCATTCGGCATGTGCCGGGTTCAAATTGCGTGGGTCGACCAATCTGATTGGGGTTCATTCGTGGTTTCTCGCAGCCACCAAGGTAAATACCGGATTGGATATTTAATCCCACGCACCAAAGTCTAAAACAAAAGTAAAAATCTGATGTGTTACGCTCACATGACTTTCTCTACTCTTGTACAAACTATTTTTACAAGCGCTTATTCTCCATCTACTTCATGTTAATCGAGATAAACATTTGCAGAAACTATCTTATTGCTAATTTTTATAGGTACAACGGGAATATGGTAGGCTTTAAGCGATAGCCAAATCTTTTAAGAGCTGGTTGCTATGTACAGCATTTCATTCTCTTTGCATGTCTAGGACATAAAGAAAAGAATAAGAAGGAATTTCCATTTGAGAAAGAGTATTATTATTGGAAAACTCAAATAGATAACAAAGAATATCTGGGAAATGGTTCACTCCACAGTATATATATGGGTGGGTGTGGGTGTGTAAATGACATAAATTTATGTGTTTTAACGAGCTCTACATTTTTTTGTGTAGAAGAATTTTGTCTCTCTCTTACGGTTTAACAGTCATACAAAAGCCATTCAGAAAGAAGAGGACTTTTGGGGACATTCCCAGAAAACTAAAGATATACATTTTATTTGTCATGAAAATGTCTTAAATTCATGATATTTCAAACAAAATCGCTACAGCCATTTTTGAGAAAATAAAAATTTTGGAAAAAACTTCCTTGTAAAGAGTAGTTTGGGGTGGTGAAAAATGCTGAAACTAAACACCAGTTTGATATTTATCCGACTTTTAGTTTTTGAGTCCTGACACACAGACACACACGCAGACCTTTTTCAAAAAGTGCTTTTTGGCATTCGAGGGGCCTCAAAACATGTATTTCCAGTGAAATATCGGTATCAAGTTTTTGAGTGGAATGCAATACTAGGGTTACTACATCTAGGGTTATGCAATTACTACATAGCCCAGAGTAAATAGAAATCAACAAAAATCCATTAAAAGAATGCACCAAGTCACTCCAAAACACATTGATAGAAACCAAAGCATTAACAAAAGCCGAAAAATCCAGAATTAAACCAGATTTTCCCACCATACCTAGATTATATGCACTACCAAAAATACACAAATTCGGCAACAAAATGTGGGCCGTAGTGAATAACATAAACTCTCCCACATATAAACTAGCAAAATGGCTTTCAAATACCTTCAACTCCATGTCTGTGTTCAAAAGTCTAAGTATAAAAAGTTCATTAGAATTAACCAGTCACCTTTCAGACATAAGTATATCACCCACAGGCATGATGGTATCATTTGATGTCACTGCACTCTTCCCAGGCATACCAAAAGAAGAATTATTACCACTCCTAGAAACTTGGATATTAAACAATGACACACCTAGAACACAAACAGAAGATTACTTAAAACTAACAAAATTATGCTTGGACCAGAATTTCTTTTTACTCCATAACAAAATCTTTAAACAAACCACAGGCCTAACTATGGGAAACCCCCTTTCACCATTTTTAGCAGAACTATATATGAGCCATTTTGAATGCCATATTACTAAATCCTTCCCACATCTATTCAATACCTGGTATAGGTACGTAGATGATATTTTTGCTATTGTTCCAAAAAGGACTTTCGGAAGATGGTTTGAAATTATTGAATTTATAAAAAAGATTACTAAATTCACAATAGGAAAAAGAAGAAAATGGCCAATTACCTTTCTAGACATCAGGATCATCAGAAATAATGCACACAACAAACTAACGTTCGGCATTTACAGAAAACCAACTCACACAGAAAATTATATTAAAAACAATAGCCACAACCCTACAAGTCACAAACATGCAATTTTAAATAGTATTACAAACAGGTTAGTACATATACCATTGGAGAAAGAGGAATACCAGAAAGAATACCAACACATTATCCACATAGCCACTATGAATGGATACCAGAAAAAAAATAATAGATAAGAAGATAAAAAAGTTTGAAAGATAGAAATACTTCCAACAAACGACTACTTTACTCAGACAACAAAAGCCACAAGCATATAGGAAATTCACTTATCACCCCTGGGCACATAATAAATTTCAAAGTTTTCAAGAAATACAACATCACCCTGTCTCCACCGAATAACCACAATATACAGAAACTACTGTGCAACAGAACAAAAGATCCTATCCCCAACGATAAATCAGCTGGTATGTATCAAATTGTTTGTAATGACTGTAACCTGGTATACATAGGAAGAACCAAAAGAAATCTTGAAATACGACTTAAGGAGCATATGAGATGCATTTACCAAAAGAAGCCAGATAAATCAGCAGTAGCACATCATTTCTTCAAACCATGATATCACTCCAAACATAAAACTCTTAAAACCGATCAACAGCAGCAATGAATTGGACATTTGGGAAAAAATACATATCGTCAAACACAGGAATCACCTAATGAATTTCGAACTGCCGTCACCCAACAGCCTTTGGAGGTTCATCAGCCCAGCACCAGAGAACACCACTAGCCACGCACATTCCCCAGACAATAACCGCAAAGTCAGTTAAAAACATGCTGACGATGGTAGCAAACCGTCTCCTGAAACGCGTTCAAGTAAGAACATCTTAGTGATGTAGTGTAACAACCTTCAACTCTCTTTATTTTAAATTATGACACATCACTGTTGCTAGCTTCTAAATCTTCAAAATTAATCAATATTTATTACATTTATTTCTATTTATAATTGTACAGATATATTCTTAACCTATTAAACTAAAATAATGCGATATAATGAAACAATACATAAAATGTATCTATATTAAGATCATTAATTCCAATAACATGTTTACACATTCCAATAACGAAACAAAAAATAAAATGTACCTACATTAAGATCATTAATTCCAGTAACATGTTTACACATTCCAATAACGAAACAAAAAATAAAATGTATCTACATTAAGATCATTAATTCCAATAACATGTTTATACATTCCAATAACGAAACAAAAAATAAAATGTACCTACATTAAGATCATTAATTCCAGTAACATGTTTACACATTCCAATAACGAAACAAAAAATAAAATGTATCTACATTAAGATCATTAATTCCAATAACATGTTTACACATTCCAATAACGAAACAAAAAAAAATGTATCTACATTAAGTTCATTAATTCCAGTAACATGTTTACACATTCCAATAACGAAACAAAAAATAAAATGTACCTACATTAAGATCACTAATTCCAGTAACATGTTTACACATTCCAATAACGAAACAAAAAATAAAATGTATCTACATTAAGTTCATTAATTCCAGTAACATGTTTATACATTCCAATAACGAAACAAAAAATAAAATGTATCTACATTAAGTTCATTAATTCCAGTAACATGTTTACACATTCCAATAACGAAACAAAAAATAAAATGTATCTACATTAAGATCATTAATTCCAGTAACATGTTTACACATTCCAATAACGAAACAAAAAATAAAATGTATCTACATTAAGTTCATTAATTCCAGTAACATGTTTATACATTCCAATAACGAAACAAAAAATAAAATGTATCTACATTAAGTTCATTAATTC
Source organism: Deroplatys truncata (assembly GCA_030765065.1). Taxonomy (NCBI): domain Eukaryota; kingdom Metazoa; phylum Arthropoda; class Insecta; order Mantodea; family Mantidae; genus Deroplatys; species Deroplatys truncata. Next base: position 10,168,269 of record CM060982.1, read on the forward strand.
CAGTAACATGTTTATACATTCCAATAACGAAACAAAAAATAAAATGTATCTACATTAAGTTCATTAATTCCAGTAACATGTTTACACATTCCAATAACGAAACAAAAAATAAAATGTATCTACATTAAGTTCATTAATTCCAGTAACATGTTTATACATTCCAATAACGAAACAAAAAATAAAATGTACCTACATTAAGATCATTAATTCCAGTAACATGTTTACACATTCCAATAACGAAACAAAAAATAAAATGTATCTACATTAAGATCATTAATTCCAATAACATGTTTATACATTCCAATAACGAAACAAAAAATAAAATGTACCTACATTAAGATCATTAATTCCAGTAACATGTTTACACATTTCAATAACGAAACAAAAAATAAAATGTATCTACATTAAGATCATTAATTCCAGTAACATGTTTACACATTCCAATAACGAAACAAAAAATAAAATGTATCTACATTAAGATCATTAATTCCAGTAACATGTTTACACATTCCAATAACGAAACAAAAAATAAAATGTACCTACATTAAGATCATTAATTCCAGTAACATGTTTACACATTCCAATAACGAAACAAAAAATAAAATGTATCTACATTAAGATCATTAATTCCAGTAACATGTTTATACATTCCAATAACGAAACAAAAAATAAAATGTATCTACATTAAGATCATTAATTCCAGTAACATGTTTACACATTCCAATAACGAAAGAAAAAATAAAATGTACCTACATTAAGATCATTAATTCCAGTAACATGTTTACACATTCCAATAACGAAACAAAAAATAAAATGTATCTACATTAAGATCATTAATTCCAGTAACATGTTTATACATTCCAATAACGAAACAAAAAATAAAATGTATCTACATTAAGATCATTAATTCCAGTAACATGTTTACACATTCCAATAACGAAACAAAAAATAAAATGTACCTACATTAAGATCATTAATTCCAGTAACATGTTTATACATTCCAATAACGAAACAAAAAATAAAATGTATCTACATTAAGATCATTAATTCCAGTAACATGTTTACACCTTCCAATAACGAAACAAAAAATAAAATGTATCTACATTAAGATCATTAATTCCAGTAACATGTTTACACGTTCCAATAACGAAACAAAAAATAAAATGTACCTACATTAAGATAATTAATTCCAGTAACATGTTTACACATTCCAATAACGAAACAAAAAATAAAATGTACCTACATTAAGATCATTAATTCCAGTAACATGTTTACACATTCCCATAACGAAACAAAAAATAAAATGTATCTACATTAAGTTCATTAATTCCAGTAACATGTTTATACATTCCAATAACGAAACAAAAAATAAAATGTATCTACATTAAGTTCATTAATTCCAGTAACATGTTTATACATTCCAATAACGAAACAAAAAATAAAATGTATCTACATTAAGATCATTAATTCCAGTAACATGTTTATACATTCCAATAACGAAACAAAAAATAAAATGTATCTACATTAAGATCATTAATTCCAGTAACATGTTTACACATTCCAATAACGAAACAAAAAATAAAATGTATCTACATTAAGTTCATTAATTCCAGTAACATGTTTATACATTCCAATAACGAAACAAAAAATAAAATGTATCTACATTAAGTTCATTAATTCCAGTAACATGTTTATACATTCCAATAACGAAACAAAAAATAAAATGTATCTACATTAAGTTCATTAATTCCAGTAACATGTTTATACATTCCAATAACGAAACAAAAAATAAAATGTATCTACATTAAGATCATTAATTCCAGTAACATGTTTACACATTCCAATAACGAAACAAAAAATAAAATGTATCTACATTAAGATCATTAATTCCAGTAACATGTTTACACATTCCAATAACGAAACAAAAAATAAAATGTATCTACATTAAGTTCATTAATTCCAGTAACATGTTTATACATTCCAATAACGAAACAAAAAATAAAATGTATCTACATTAAGTTCATTAATTCCAGTAACATGTTTATACATTCCAATAACGAAACAAAAAATAAAATGTATCTACATTAAGTTCATTAATTCCAGTAACATGTTTATACATTCCAATAACGAAACAAAAAATAAAATGTATCTACATTAAGATCATTAATTCCAGTAACATGTTTACACATTCCAATAACGAAACAAAAAATAAAATGTATCTACATTAAGTTCATTAATTCCAGTAACATGTTTACACATTCCAATAACGAAACAAAAAATAAAATGTATCTACATTAAGATCATTAATTCCAGTAACATGTTTATACATTCCAATAACGAAACAAAAAATAAAATGTATCTACATTAAGTTCATTAATTCCAATAACATTTCACATTATTACTTTTGCTAACGGAGCCGGCAACTTTTCCAACTGGTTGCTAGTTGGCATGCACTCCCCTTTAATTATGGTCTAGTATAAACTTTTAACTACTGGTATCCAGCAGTGTTAGATACTGGTAACCAGCATCCCTCTTAACCTAGGGTGTGCATTTAGTTAATTTATATTATTTGACTTCACCTTCATTTCTTTTAAATATTCTAACTAGTTCTTCAATAATTCCGTATACTAAATTTCTGAATTCATGAATACATATTTCTCACTTCCACCTTAAAGTTCACACATATTCCTTTGTATGATTATTTATAAATAAATTTAATTACTGGTGTCCTGTAATAAAATTAGTTTCTTTAATGTAATATCCAACTTAATTATTTATCACTATATTTTTAACCTTTATCTTTAATCACTATGCCTATAATATGTTATCTTCAATATTTAAGCATCCATTAATCACTTCACTTTCTTCACTTCTTATTTACTTAACTCTGTTTATTTCCTTTCACTTTTACATGTTTTTAACTTAATTAACTTTCACTAATGGGTATTTTTATCCTATCCTTCCTTATTTCTCGTTATTACTTCACTCTTTCACTCACTTTCTCTTCCCTAGGTCCAATAGTTAGCGATGTATGGGAGACCGGAGTAGGTAGTATGTAGGATATGCGACGGGAATCTACGCCCGTCATCATAGATCATCCGAAGCGCCCTGTTCTGAACGGTCTGCAGCCGGCGGATGGTGGTCGCTGCTGCCGATCCCCAGACCTCGCAGCTATACAGAATCATCGCCTGATAGAGGCGTAGTTTGAGGTGTGTAGGCATGGTTGAACGAAATACGGGACACAGCTGCGTCAGTGTGGCGTGGCCGAGGCCGACCTTTGTTCTGACATGTGGAGCGAAAGTGAGCCCGCGGTCGAGGATGAATCCGAGGTATTTGGCCGAGGTAACCCAAGGGATTCTCCTCCGCCGTGGCCTCAGAGACCGCTCGGGCCGCCAGCGAAGCGCAAAGCTCTTCCCCGGGCTGATGGCCATCCTCCACTTCTCGCTCAACCTGCCAATGCCTCGGAGCTGTCGCTGTAGTGGAGGGAAACAGAATCGGGCATTCTTGTTTCCCGCCATGCCCCGAAATGAAATCGTGGGCTTGCCTGGCTGTAGTTTGTTTATTCCAGGTCTCAAGAAGAGCCCTCGCCAGACGCTGGATTATCTCATACTTGACACTTCTGGTAGAACGCAACAAAGGGCTCGGGACCAATTAAGTCAAATCCTGGGCCCCTTTTAGCAAGAGTGTCCGCAATCTCATGTTCTTTAATGCCAGTATGTCCAGGTACCCAAAAAGGGGTAACCTGACATATGGCACAGAGTCTATCCAACATCCTTTGGCATTACCACTCCAATTTGGATGTAGTTTTGACCGCTCTAAGTGCTTTCAAAACTGCCATGCTGTCTGAGCAGATATACTTACAGTTCCGCCGTCTGCCTGGCAAAGTATAAATGTGCACAACAGAGGCTACGATTGCATATATCTCAGAACATATAGAGTAATGTAAGCAAGTATGGTAAATCTGTCCATTGAGCCTGGGTGGAAGAACATCAGGCTCTACAGTCACCAACATGACGCCCAAACATTGACAGACACTCTTTGTTGATAACGTGTTTCAACAGTTGCGTGAAAATAAAATTGAGTTTTATTTATGGACGCTCTTTAATTACTTTGTTTGTGGTTCTTAGCGTCCCATTCTATATTGGGCATGAAAGACCGGAAATTTTGCTCAAGAGGCCTCTGCGGCTTGAGGTTCTTTTACGTGCCGTAAATCTACATGGGGCCACCGGCTTTACTTCCCTTCCAAAGGAAGTAGTGCTAAGAATTTTTACGCCCGAAAAACATCCATCGCCGTCCGCCGGGTTTGAACCCGCAACCTCGGGGCAGTTGTGTGAGGATTCACATTAACACATGTGTGCTAATTGCGAAAGTTTACAATCTGATAACCTTGAAACGACGCCTCATCTGTGAACAACACTGTTGCACTAAAATAAGGGCTGACACATTGTTGAATAAACCATTCGCAGAAGTGTACTTGCGCAGGAAAATCGGCTGCTGTTAGTGCTTGCACACGCTGTAAATGATATGAACTCAGCAGGTTCTCATGTAACACTCCCCAGACAGTCAACATTACTCGTTGCATCTAATTCTTAGGCTGGGACTAGGGCTGCCTACTTCATTTTGTGGTTACTCGTCCTTCTAGGCTTCCCCCAGTCGCGAGTAACTTCTCATTGCTTCAAACGTCGGGGCGCCTTCGTTTTGGAAATCTCTCCCAAATGAAACGTTGAGTGGCACGGTCATTACTGTATGCTAATCCGTACATCAATTAATGAGCATCTACCAACTCGGTATCTGCGTGTACACCCCCATTGCATTGTACTGGAAACCGTGTCCATGATTAACACTAGTAAACGGTTACGTACCCTCCAAGTTCATAATGAACGCTAAAATGTTGATTCTACGTGTAGATAGGCATTCAAATCAGTCACATGTCAATACAAACAATGAAATGAGTTCATTAGCTTAGTTCAAATGGAACACAAAGCACTGACGGTAACCAAGAAGGCATTTTGAACATTTCATGCAAGAAAATGATTCATGTGGCGATATGCTGTTATGCTGTGTGTTTCCCATGATTATTGTACTATAAAGAGTTGTAGAAAAAGAGTTCTGACCTGGAAATAATGCGTTTCCGTTCCCAAGTCCATATAAAATATTTTCTTCTAGTGTGAGGAATGTGTCCTGTAAGTTTATTTTTATATCGTGTATAAATTGCAAGCTGCCTGTGTCAGGATATGCTGAGTCACAATAACGCCGAATAATTTTAAGGCATGATTCAGGGGTTCTATTTTAGTATTTTCTTTCAGGGAATGTATGCCCGTAAACGTGTTGTTACTGAGCTAGACGACATTAACGGTTTTCAAACGCCGCGTCGGTTACATGAAATTCCGCCGAACAGACCGCTACGCATCTTTGCTACACCACATTGAGAAGTTTTGAAACAAAAGTATCCCTGTACTTTCAATTTTAAACAATGCAGAACTCTCTTAAGTTGACTTAATAGTTTTAATCCTTATTTAATTACACGATATTAAATCCATGTAGGTCAAAACATATTTAACCGGTCTGCAGCCACGAGTGCAGGTTGTATAACACACACAAATAATGTTAGTTTTGGTCAACATTTCTCCACCATTTTAAAATTACGAAAAAAAGTTAAAACAAGGTTAAAAGATGTAGACATGTGTTTTTAAAAGTCTTCAAACATACTAAACGAAGAACAGAACAAGAATTGAGCAATTGCATGGTGTTTATAAAAGATGTTCATAGTGTTGTACTGACTACTAAGATCTTTCAAAATATCCGACAAATCAGGAATAGGATCAAATGCTACAATGCTCCCGGCTATCAGCTCCTTTTCACCATTAACCAGTGTCTTGTACATAAGAGTTTGAACATACCGCTAGAGGAAAAAAAAATCCATTAATTTAATTAATTAGTATTGCAGCTCTACGGTTTAGATAACAACTCAGTCATCAATTTTTACTTTCTCTACTACGTACATAAGTAGGGGAAGTATTGTATTCCACCCAAAAATTCGATACCGAGATTTCACCGGAAATATATGCTTTGAGACCCCCCTGAATCCAAAAAAAGCATTTTTGGAAACATGTCCGTGTGTATCTGTCTGTGTGTCTGTCTGTGAACATCATAACTCAGAAACGAACAGTCGGATAAACACCAACTTGGTATTTAGGTTCAGTATCTTCCATAGATGCGACACGAAGGTTTTCAAGAAAATCCCCCCACCCCAGATTACCCTTTACATGGAAGCTTTTTCGAAAAGTTTAATTTTCTCAAAAATGGCTCTACGATTTTGATTAAAGTATCATATGTTTAAGATATTTTCATGACAAATAAAATGTATATCTTGAATTTTCTGGGAATGTCTCCAAAAGTATTCTCCATTGTGAACGACTTTTGCATAACTGGTAAACCATAAGAGATGGACGAAATTCTACTACACAAAAATGTAGATCGCGTTAAAATACACAATTTATGTCATATACATTTTTTTTGTTGAGTGAACCATTTTCGAGATATTACTTGTTATTCCCTTAAATTTTTCAATATACTTATTTTCTAAAATAGGAATTCGTTATTCATTTTTTGTCTTGGATATGCAAAGAGTATTAATCTATGGCAAAGGGAGTGGTGCTGCACCTAGCAACCAGCTATTAAGAGATATGTATGTGCTTAAAGGCTACTGTTTTTCTATATTGCCCTTGTAAATATATTTTCCCCTTACATCTACAAGAAACTTAGCAATAAGATAGAGTCTGCAAATGTTTATCTCGATTAACATGAAGTAGATGGAGAATAAGCGTTTGTAAAAGATAGTTTGTACAAGAGTAAAGAAAGTCATGTGAGTGTAACACATCAGATTTTTTGTTAAACTTCGTTTCGAAATTACCAAGAGTAGAAGCTTTTCGGCTATACATCCTCAAACCGGGTCCAGGTTGCCGATTATCCACAATCGAAAATGCTAAAATTTGTGTCGTTTCTATTTCTTTGCGGGATCCATGACCTGCACACATGGCATTGCTCTTCTTTGAGTAATGAAGCAATAATAGGCAGCATTCAGCTTTCCAGAAGGCACTTTCCAAGAACGCCATGCAGAAACAAGCAAATCATGTAATTATATTTAACTCTTCTTTAGTGGACTTTCCGAAGTACTTATTCACAAATAACGCTGCAATTACACTACTTAAAATAAGAATCGCCAACTTATAGCCGAGCTTTCAGAAATGTGAATGTTGTACAAAACAGCTGTTTAAGTAATACACTCTTTAGAACTTGCTGTTCAGTAAAATGTTTGTGAACATTCGGATATAAGTTGGTCTTTCTTGATGGTATCTACTGAAGGCTAATTATTTAAGACAATTTCATTGGTATTTTGTATCACATGTACGTATGCGATGAAATAATGTAGCTTCTGTATACTGTCACTCCTAAAGCGCCATGTGCTACACAGTGAAGTAGATATTACATTAGTTTGATATTCAAAATAACACAATAAAAAAACTTATGTTCACAAAGGTGTCACGTAACTCGACTTGGGAATATCATTGGTTTATAATATTCATCAACTCAAACATCTTTGTTCAGCTCACTTCAGCTGATCTAAAATTTTGAGGTTTAACGTGCCAGTAAGGCATTACTTGCTGGCACGTTAAACCTCAAAATTGTAATATCCATCTGTATGTTACCTTGTCAACTGTGGCAATGGCTTCCGTTATTCCGACTGTTAAATCATGAGGATCAAACCTTAGGTCTCTGTCTTTGACATAAGCCCACAAAAAGAAGTCCAGGAACATAACCACAGGTACTGATGGGCAATGGATAGCGATAAGTGTTTTTGATAATCAAATGGTAAACGATAGTTTCCGGTAACAATCGAATGTTTTCATTCGATAGTTTTCATTCGGTTTGGCATTGGTATAAACATGCTGAACGGTAGTCGTTTCAATAAGTTACGGTATTCCTTCGATAGTCACACAATCGATAATACGGTTGTATTCCGTTCTACTTTGCGTAATAATGATATGTGCAACGCAGATATAAACATGCAGTTTTCATGTGGTCCAGAAACGCAGTTTTGGCCCTAAAGGGTTAATTGTGAATTTTTCAATGAAGTAACAGATGTACCTTACAGAGTTATTAGTTGCACGATTTATCCATAATGTGTATTATGATTGTGCTGAGTTAGGTTATGTTTGTCCTGAGAGGTACCTATACTTTTCGAAATTGAACTGAATGTGTTTGAACATAATAGCAAGTGGACTTTCATTATTTTTAGTTGGATTTATGGATAGCACTAGTCTGCATGATATCGGATGACTGAAAACTAACACATAATTCTGACTCGCTTTTTTATGCTGATTTCAGAACTGCTTTTAGTTTTTTTTCCTATGACGTACAGTTTTTTCACAATTTCACTTCAAAAATATAGAGCTGAGCCAGTAGATGAGTATTGTTGAAGGGAAATTTATCATTTCTTGGAGGGAAATTTCTCAATACAGACTTGTAAGTCTTTAGGTTATTGCTATTTGTAATTTAGGCATTGTTGTCAATATCAGAGGCTTGCATTACCAGTGCTATATCGTGATTGGAGTTATAAATACATTATGTCTACACGCAAGTGTGTGAACAATCCAAATGTTTTCCACTACATTTGTGGAAATTATACAGTGCTTCAGCAGAGAACTGATATAACAGACTTTGTGAAAAAGGTGTACCATGCTTATTTTAAAATGAAACTTGATGACCTAGACAAGGCCTGGGCTCGAAAGACAGTTTGCCGTTATTGTGTTGAGAGGTTAAGATTGTGGATAAAAGGAAAGAAATCATGCATGCAATTTGCAATTCCTATGGTGTGGAGGGAGCCTAAAGACCACCTTAAAGACTGTTATTTCTCTTTAGTTAATGTTCATTGTGTAGCCAAGTACTCCTTGAGCCATCACGCCAGTTCCACACGGAGAAGATCTGCCTGCTCCTCTTCCTTCAGCTGTTTTAGAGAACTTGGAAAGTGTTGAAAGTGAACCTCATGCAGTCACCGAAGACGATTCTGATGATGTCTACCGCCCTGAATACGACGTGACTCCACAACTGTTCTCTAAGAGTGAACTAAATGATCTAGTACGTGTTTTGAATTTGTCTAAGGAATCTGCAGAGTTACTAGGCTCCCGTCTTAAAAATAGGAATCTTCTGGAATCAGAACACATCACTCATGGTACAGACACAGAGAACAAGAGCTAGTTCCTTTATTCTCACAGATCGAGTCCTTGGTTTACTGCAATAACGTAAACGAGTTAATGCACTTTTATGACATTGAACATGGTCCTACTCAGTGGAGACGTTTTATAGATTCATCAAAGAGGAGCCTGAAAGGCGTGTTGCTGCATAATGGGAATGTGCATGGGTCCATTCCTGTCGCATATTCAGTTCAAATGAATGAGACAGTTGAAAATATGAAGATACTTTTAACAAGTATCCAATACGAGGAACACAAATTGCGTATCTGCGGTGATTTCAAAGTTATTGGACAACAAGCTGGGTTCACAATAATGCCTTGTTTTCTGTGCGAATGGGACAGTCGGGCAAAGCAAAGACATTGGAGTGTGAAAGTATGGCTACAGCGGAGTAACTTGATGCCTAGAACTAAAAACATCCTGCACAAACCGCTTGTAGAGAGACAAAAGATATTGCTTCCGCCAATACACATAAAATTGGGCTTGATGAAGCAATTTGTAAGGGCTCTACCACAGGATGGACCCTGCTTCAAGTACCTTTCCAAGAAATTTCCCTTCATTACACAAGACAAATTAAAGGCTGGAATTTTTGTTGGTCCTCAAATAAAGAAATTGATGAAGGATGAAGATTTTGACAATGAATGAGAGAGAAATAGAAGCATGGACCGCCTTCCGAAATTGAAATTGAGTTTTATTTATGGACGCTCTTTAACTATGGTTCTTAGCGTCCCATTCTATATTGGACGTGAAAGACAGGAAATTTTCCTCAGAGACCTCTTATCAGGCTTGAGGTTCTTTTACGTGCCGTAAATCTACGACACGGGACCACCGGCTTTACTTCCCTTCCGAAGGAAGCCGTGCTAAGGATTTTTACGCCCGAAAAAAATGCATCGCCCTCCGCCGGGTTTGACCCCACGACCTCGGGAACCGCCTTCCGATCAGTTACTGGAAACTTCTTAGGCAATAACAAAGATCCTAATTACAAGGCCATTGTCGAAACAGTGTTGGAAAATTTCAAGAAGATGGTTTGTAACATGAGTGTAAAGATGCATTTCTGCATTCACATATCGACTACTTTCCAGAAAATCTGGGACATTATAGTGAAGAGCAGAGTGAACGTTTTCACCAAGATATTAAGGAAAGGGTGAGGAGGTACCAGGGGAGATGGAATGAAACTATGATGGCCGACTGCTGTTGGATGTTGAGGAGGGACAAATCATCTTCAAGGATCTGTAAGGAAGTCAAAGAAGGGAAAGTTTGAAAAAAATTAAATGAAACACTGTGGCTTCTTGTTTTGTTAAAATGTAGTCATGAAATAAATTAGGGGAGTTCTTGAGAGTATTCTTAAAATGTTTCTTGAATAAAAACTTACCTTGTGTGAAATGGTATTTGAATACTTGTCTACGCTCATTAGTGAAATTGTCAAAACATTACTTCTTATTTTCTGCAAAAACATGATGTGATAGAAAAAAACGGAAGTTATTTCTGGAATCAGCATAAAAACTTGATTCAAGAACACCTACTTTTAAGAAATCATCTGACAAAAAGTTTGAAACTGCAGACTAGTGTAATTAATAAATGAATATTTATTAAAAATGAATAATTAATAAATGCATACAGCATCCAAACATGTTACTCAGCTATCATTTTTTCTACTCCCATCTATCGCAAACTGCGAGCAATTTAACCTGTAAAATTCATATATGGTATTAAACTAATTAACCATTTTTATTTAGCTTTATTCACTTTCCTTTCAGAACGAAATTTATAAAGTTATGTTTATTTTTAATAGACGACATTTACTTAGATAATATGTAATTAACATGGGGTAAAAACTAGTGAAAATTTAAGAAAATTATTATCGTAATTCGCGAAGTCGACAGCGTTACGACAGCCATAAGATGAATTAACTTCTCTTTCCCCTACAAATGAAGCTCAGTCCTTCCTAACTATAGCGTATTCATCCTACGATACCACATTAATTTGTGCTGAGCACCATATTGTCCATTGGTTGGATAGTTATCGGAGGATTGAAAACCTCCCATCATGTCGCAGCATTATCGTATGTTGGTGAAACGGTTTAAAATCACTCGCGAGGGAAAGCGCGTTATTGGTAGTTTTAGAAGTAGCATTATAGATGGCTGGATCTTATATTCCTGCAACCTTATTTGTTAAAACCGAATAAAAGCTACTTACTGTCGCTTTGGAGCTCCGCAGTACAATCGGTAAAACGAATGAAACATCGAATGCTGACGGAAATGACCAATAATTCGGTTGATGGCGACTATCGAATAATTCCATAGTTTTCATTCGGATTGCTCCTCTAACCTCAGGAGATCTAGGAGGTTAAGTAATGCGGCTTCCTCTTTCTATCAAAGTGCTGGAAGCGTCTCGTCCACATTTTGCAAGGCTAATTATGATGGTGCTGAAAAAGACTTCGGTTGACTTTCAGTCATTTGTAGTATCGATACAATTTCAAGATTCAAATCAGCTCCTTTCATCTGGAATAGATAAGTTAATAATCAAGTATCTGTAAAATTAACTTTTTGAATTGTTAATTCATATGAATAAAGATTTTTCTCCCCCTCGATGTCAAGTCGTATTGCATTACGTTAAAGTAGTCAAGTATATATTTTTGACTCTTAAGTATAAGCTTATATTCTGTGAAAAAATCATGTTGATCCCGAGACAGGCGGGCAGATTATTTGCGTCTGTGACTAACTAGAGATTCAGAGGGCTCTTCTGTAATGGTTGTAATACTTTCAGCAGGTACGATGTGCTCAAAATCTTGTACAGTAAGGGTGATTAGGAATTGCGCCTTTTGATGGGATGTATGTGCATACGAGCACTATATTGATTTAATTTATAACTTTTTCCCGCCATGCATAAAACGCTACTACGTCAATGACGGTCACAGATGAACGGCTGCTATCGGAATAATTTACACTGTATTCTTCCAGTCCGTCTTTTATAGCCGCCATATGTTGTGTCCCAGGATGAAATGTCAATGTCGAGGTGCTAATACTATAGAGATTCACATCTCACTATCGGTGGCAGCATATGGGTAGCATTAATCCCCACAGAAAGCAAAACTGCTTGAAAAATGGAGGGAAAACACGCGCATTGCCGGTGGATGAGATCAATTCTTTGAGAAGAGTGACCGTGACATTACTGAGAGAGTGTGTTTAAGTGCTGCCAATCGCTCTAGCCGCTTAACTTGACCACATCTGAATTGCTTTTTCGAGACTTCGAAGAAACTCTTGCGAGGACATTTTTTTCTGTCGAGTTTGAAAACCAGGAAAAGTTGTCCAGTGATGGATGCCTCACGTTCTGAAATATTGGTTGAAAGGGCTGCAAGTGCGTATTGCTTAAGTGAGATAGTATTGAGAGGATGGAGCAATCTATCAGGTTGTAAATTATGTAATTATGTGTGAAAACAAAGTGTAAGTCAGTATAGCATGCCCCTTGTAAATGCGTAAGCTTTTAATAACCAATATAGATTTTTATTACTTTAATTCCGAACTGATAGTTAATAGTAGCGTGTGGAAAGAAGGTGGTTGTGTTATTCCTCGCAGTACTTTGTTTAATTTATGGACAGCGGACGGTGATGGATTTTTTTGGGTGTAAAAATTTTTAGCATGGTTTCCTTCGGAAGGGAAGTAAAGCCGGTCGTCCCGTGTCGTACATTTAAGGCCGACAACAAATTCAGCAGGTACTCGAAGATACTCATCTAGGCGTCCAGAAGCCATCCCATTTACTGCGACTTATGCGCCACCATGCAGGGGCCAGCACCTGGAGGAACTACTTCGACTACTCTGGCTGCGCAAACTACCAATGCAGACGCAGGCCTTGCTAGTCGCTTGGGAAGAACCCCCGGACCGAGTCGCCCGAGTTGCGTATCGCACCTTGGACCACATCACCAGAAGCCTAACAGAGGTTCAGTTCCAGTAAAACCAATCGGACTGGCAGCCCCAACTCGAGGTCCTATCCAATAGACTCGAGACCCTAGAAGGAAGGAACTCCACACAATCCCAGCCCAACCGGCAGGAAACAGGCAGGCAACCAACCGGTATCTGTTGGTGCCACAGGCGCTGGGGACCTCACTCGTGGAACTGCGCACCACCCTACCTGGAAGGTACATCAAGATCACAGCCTACCTCATACAGACCATACAAACACATCGGTATCTACCACCACATAGAAACTACATGGGCACCAGGCACAGTCATGGCCCAACGCCTACATCCGGCTATCTACATCGCCGCAAAAGCTGAACTCACCAGACTCCAAAAAGATGGCATCATTACACCATCAAAGTCTCCCTGGGCTTCACCTCTCCACATCGTTAGAAAGCCTGACGGGTCCATTCACCCCTGCGGGGATTTCTGTCAATTTAACAAGAGGGCCATTCCGGATCGGTACGCAGTCCCGCACATTCGGGATTTCAATACTATCCTGAGTGAGATATTCATCGTCTCCACGCTAGACATATAGAGAGCGTTCCACCACATATCGATATCGTCCTCCGTGGTGTAGTGGTTACCATGCTAGCCTCTAGTTCCCGAGGTCGCGGATTCAAACACGGCGGAGGCCGATGGATTTTTTGGGTGTAAAAATCTAGCATGGCTTCCTTCGGAAGAGGAGTAAATCCGGTGGTTCCGCGTCGTAGATTTACGGCGCGTAAAAGAACCTCGAGCCTGATAAAGAGGCCTCTAAGCAAAATTATGATCTTTTGAGCCCAATATAAATGAAACGCTAAGGACCACAGCAATTAAAAAGGGTCCATAAATAAAACCCAATTTAATTTAATTGACATACCGATATCCCCGGAAGACATACCCAAGACGGCTATCATTACCCCGTTTGGGCTGTTTGAATATACACGCATGGGCATCGGATTACGCAACGCAGCACAAAGTTACCAAATATTCATGGACCACATGCTCCGAGACCTACGGTTCACATTCTGCTACTTGGATGATATTCTAATTGTATCCACATCACCGGAACAACGCCAAGCACATCTGCGTGTAGCCCTGCAACCTTTCGCTGCATATGGCCTCTATTTCAACACCGTCAAATGCATTCTCGATCAAAGAGAAATACAGTTTCTAGACTCCTGTCTTCGTTCAAGGAATATGGCCGTTACCAGCCAAGGTTATAGCTATTACGGAATACCCGTCGCCAAAACACATGGAGCTCCGACGGCTCCTGGGCATGGTAAATTTCTGCCACCGAAACATCCCTAATGCGGACACAATTCAACATCCTTGAAGAAACTGCTTCACAACAGCAAGAAGAAAGACAGAACTTCTATCCAATGGACCGAGACGCTCACTGACGCTTTCACCAGAACAAACCAAGCCTTAGTAAACGCAGCCTTGCTGGCACACCCTTCAGGGTCGCCGTCTGTACCTGGCTACAGACGCCAGATCGGCACAGTGCTACTACAGTATCGAAAGGGAAATCTATAACCCTTGGTTTTTCTCTAGAGCATGAGCCAGGCCCAACTGCATACCCTACCTTTGACCGGGAACTCCTAGGCATCTACGAAGCCATCAAACCCTTCTGAGACCAGGTGGAAGGCCGACACTTTACGATCCTTACAGATTACAAGCCGCTCACACACGTCATTCACAGCACCCTCGCAGCAGCACACCCAGGATAGTACGCCAGCTGGGATTTATATCGCACTACAATACTGCGAAGGGGACAAGAACGTAGTTGCAAACGCACTGTCACGCACAGAAACCTCAGACTACACGCTGACTTCCTAGCTCTAGACCAAGCAGCAGACACGGAGATACCGGCTTACAGCGCTAGCCATACCAACATACAACATGACCATATTCAGGAAACTGGCTTGATCATCACGTACAGGTACGAGCAAGAACCGCCCTTTCGTTCCACGACAGCACAGGGGGACGATATTTCACAAGTTAGACAGCATGAGCAAGCCAGGATTCGCACCACACGCAAACTTTTTACAACCAGATACTTCTGGCCCTCCCTAAACACAGACATCAATAAGTGGCCCTAAATGTGACACCAGCGCCAGATACCCAAAATTTATCGCCACATTAGAGCACCACTACAGGAATTTTCCCCTGCTGCAAAGTTCCAACACGTCCATCTAGACATTGTCATACCGCTATCTTCTAAAAAGGACACATCTTTAACCTAAACATGATTGACAGATCAATCCTTTGGCGAGTGTACATCCCTCTGTAAAGTGTAGACGCAGCCACCATAGCCAACACCTTCATCCAGCATTGGATTAGCCGTTAACGCACACCGACCAGGGTAACGACTGACCAGGGACGACAGTTCCAAGCTGAGCTTTTTACGGGGCTTACGCGAGTACTCGACATAGAAAAATTTCATACCAACACGTATCAACCATAAGCAAACAGAAAAATTGAGTGATTACAGCGTTGCCTGTAGGCCACACTTAGGGCAGCCCCCAATTCCTAGACGGTGTTCGAGCTCGGTGGGTTTACTCATCAGCGTGCCTCACACCCGACAAGTGGAGCCTTGCCCGCCCATGCAAGCCAATTACGCTCTATCGTACGGGGATGACGAACCCGGGTCGATTACTTTGAGCAACCTCACTTGAGGAAGCGCTCGGTGCGAGCAGGTGGTGCATTCTCTGCCCGTTGGAATAAAACATCTTCTGGCCTTGCCCTCCGGTAGACACAGCACGCAACTATGGACACACCACAGTCCACAACAGTTTCCTTTATTAGTATACCAGTTTGCAGGGAATTCCATAATACGCCAATAGGTATAATAGTAATTTTCTGATGGCGACATCTCGTAAGACCAGATGTGCCTCCGTTCGTATAGGGCTTTAAGCTGGGAGTTCCGTTAGTTTTGTACAGTTTTTTTTTTACAGTAGAACATCCAGGTGAAGAACTTCTTTACACCTATCATACTTAGATCAGGGATTCAGAATTGAAACAGAAATGACAGAGAAAGGAAGCTTTCTACTTCCTTCCATGTACAGATTATAAAATATTTAGTTAACGTAAAATTCACATGACCTTCACCACCTACTATCCTTTACTTTTATATAATTTGCAAAATATTCTTACGAGAGCTTATTTTTACTTTCTCTACTACGTAGTTTTTGGGCCTTTACTTCGACCATAAACTCACCTGGGAGCACGATATTCGCTACCTTCGTGCATCGTGCGATCGTTCCCTTCGAGTATTAAAGGTTTTATCTGGCGCCTCTTGGGGCGCGATCGCACCGTAATATTGCAGTTGTACCGCTCGTTGGTTAGGTCGAAACTTGACTACGAGAGTTTTATCTATGGCGTGGCGTCCGCCACTAAACTTCGCCTTTTAGACACTGTTCATCATACTGGTATCCGTCTTGCTACTGGGGTCTTCCGCACTAGTCGTGTCAAGTGTTTGTATGCTGATTCTGGCGAACCACCTCTGTGTTTTCGACGCTCGTTTTTACTGTGTTCTTATGTTGCAAAGCTGGCAGCTCATCCCTGTCACCCATCGTTCCACTGTGTATTCCACCCAGAACTCGCGCAATGGTACCATCTCCTGGCCATGCGGTAATCGGTTTCGGGAACTTCTTAGCTAACATGACCTCCGAATTCGTCCTGTGGAGCGATCCTGTCTTGGTCGTGTTCCCCCGTGGCAGCTCCAACGTGCCCAGTTTGATCTAGAGCTTTCGGGTAATGCCAAAACCGCTATCCCGGAGCCGGTGTTTCGTCCGCTCTTCTCCGCGCTCCTAGACCGTTACCGGAACTATTCTCCGGTTTTTGATGGTTCCCCACGTGAATGGTAGCACAGGGTGCAGTCTTATCTATAACAGTGAGACTCACAAATATCGCCTTCCGGGTGCCAGTTCCGTTTTTACGGCCGAGCTGTTTGCCATCCTTTTTTTCTTGCTTTTTATCTCCACGTTTGTCCCAGGCCATTTTATTATTTGTTCCAACTCTCTGAGTGCCATCCAGGGCCTGCAACAGTTTATCGGATCCTCCACCTTGATTTTAAAAATACAAACCCTTTTATCTCAGCTGCTCTGTCTCGGATACCAGTTCGCTTTTACATGGGCTCCAGGCCATGCGGGAATTCCTGGCAATGAGGAGGCGGATGCGGCTGCTAAGACCGCATGACGTTTGCCGGAGTTTTCCACCGAAACTGTGCCTTCTATGGATTTTCGGCGGTACTTCCGTCCTCTATTTTCAGTTTGGCAGCAATCATTGGAGGCACTGGCTGGCACTCAACTGCGGGCACTCAGACACCTTGGTCCACTTCCTGCAGGGAATCGCGGCGGTCAGGAGTAGTTCTGACCCGCCTAAGTATCGGGCATACGCGCGCCACAAACTGTCATCTTCTACGTGGTGCCCCGGCCCCTGTCTCTTCGGCGTGCCGCGTACCGTGTCACATGTTCTCTTTGTTTGATACGCCCGTGATCGTCCGTTTTTTGGCCTGGGTTCTACACTGCCCTCAGTTTTAGGCGATGGCCCAGTGGCTGTAAGGCAGACCCAGCGGTTCATTGCCAAAATCGGGGTTTTTTACACAAGTGTAACTTATCTTTTAGTTTTGGAGCTTGTTTTAGTCTTTTTAGACTCGATTTTATTCCATTTTACTGTCACGTTGTAGTCCTGGGTTTTATTCTATTTTAACCTCATTTGTGCTCTTATGGCTATTTCGTTTTTAACTTATTCTTCTGCGTATTTACCTCGAATGTTTTAAGCTTTACCTGTTTTTTATGTTTTTATTTGGGACCCAAATGACCTAGTTGTCGACGGGCCCTTAAACACCACTCCACCACCATCTACCACGTACATATAGGTAGAGAATATATTGCATTCTACCCAAAAATTCGATACCGAGATTTCATCGGAAATATATGTTCTGAAACTCCTGAATGAAAAAAAGTATGTTATATTCACATGACTTTCTCTACTCTGTCGCTTATTAGCGTGTATACAAATCATTCTTACGAAAGTTTATTTTCCTCTCTGCTTCATTTTAATCGAGGTAAATCTTTAAGAAAATAGCTGCATTATCTACAAATTTCGTCATAGATACAAAGGGAACAGCTATAGTCAAATGTTTTAGAACTGTACACTATACGCTAGCCTTAAAATTCCATATTCTTCCCATGACATCCGAGAAACATCGAAAATCGGCAGGACTCGAAAAGAATAAGTACTGAAAAATTCCACCCGTTAATAATGAATAACTCGGAAATGACTGATACCACAGAAAGGTTATTGGAAATAAATTGTGTGTTTTAAAGAGCTCTAGAGTTCTTGTGAATAGGTTTTCGTCTGTCGTTTAACGATAAGCAGAATTTTAAAATTGTGTCGTTATACGCTGGTCTAGAAATTCCATACTCTTTTTATGACATCGCGGGAAACAGTGGAGTAGCAATAGAACATTAATAAATGTCAAAGTGTTAAAAATTCAAATCAATAACAAGAATATCTCGAAAAGGCCTGATGCGCCAAAAAATTTATTTGAAATAAATTGTGTTATAAAGAGCTCGTTTGTCTCATAATGTGTCATAGTGATACAAAATTCCTTCCGAATGAAGAAGGCTTCACAGCCTGTTGCTAGAAAATTCAAGATGTATGTTGTATTTGTCATGTAAATGTCTTACATATTGTGGCATTTTAATGAAATTCGTTGGAACCAGTTTTGAGAAAATGTAAATCTCGAAAAATCTTCGTGTCGCATCTTTGGAACATGCCGAACCGAATTCCAATTTTGCAGTTTATCGGACTTTTCGTTTCTAGGTGTGCTGCTCCCTATCACACACACATTTATTTATGCAGGGTGCCTCCAAGCATGTATTTGCGATGAAAGCTCGACATCGTGTGTTTGGATACCATTCCTTCCTTCTCAATGTCGTTAATTTTTGTATAACCTGCACAAACTGTAAAAAGCAACAGCACTTTAAAAAATGACAAAAGTAATTGAGAAATTCAAATCTTAAGTACATATATATTTTCAAATGGCTAATGCCACAAAATAATTACTTAAAACAGGTTGTGTTTCAAAGGCATCTGCAATTTTTTGTGTAGTACGTTTTTGTCTGTTTGGTTTACCAGTTATACAGATTTATATCATAAATATATTTCTAAACTAATACTGTTGTAGTGCTTTTTGGTACAAAATACATGCAACCGCAGTTATATGTAACCCCTTCATCAGCCCCACGTGCAATCACACCGGTTATTTTACGCGCCTCCTCCCCATCCTTTATTACAGGTACATTTGACTGCAGTCGCTGGGATTCGAACTCACGACGTTAGGTTTTGAGTAAATTGCCAGTCTATTTCGTATCACCTTAACAATCAGATCATTGATCTATCTCCTCGTCTTTTCAGCCTGTCAGTAAAGCACAAAATGCTCGTAACTAGGGATAAGATTTTCGTGGTAGTACACACATTTTTGGTAAGAGTGATGCTTTCGTTATATTATACACACATATAGGCCCGCGCATGTGAAAACAGCTAAGGAATTGCCTTAATTGGAGTCGGAGCATGTTTTTGTAAGTAAATGGCCATGTTAGTCATATTTTCACTCTTTGAAGGAATAAAAAAAAACAATTCATTAACTAATATATTTTCTGTTAAGAGTGATGTGTTCGTTTTATATTCAGGTGTTTCAAAAATAGAGGGCTAATTTCAAATATGCATTCCCTATATGCAGAAAGTAAAAAGATGCATTACAATATGTGTCACGAAATGCTTGGTTTTTGAGTTATGGCCTTCAAAACAGTGATATTCACTGGGACGTATTTCTTGTGGCAGGTAGTTTTCTTTACGGAAGATGTTCAAACTGCCCACCTCCTGCTTAAATATAGGCCTCACATCGACGTTTCATGGCCTTGCGATTACGACCCCAAATTCCAGGAGTATTGCTTATATCCTCACAAGCTGTCACAATTCGATTATGAAGGAATTCCGTGTCAGACACCGTAGACGAATACACCAACGCTTTTAAAGGCCCCACAAGTAGAAATCGGCTGGGTTCAAATCAGGTGAGCATGGTAGCCAAGCAATTGGGCCACGTCTACCTATCCTTCGATCAGGAAATACTCGATCGATATACCGGCGAGCGGTACGACTGAAATGTGTATGTTCGGCATCATGAAAGAAGTGAGCTTGTTGACGAATGCTCAGAGGAGTGTCTTCATACACATGAGATATGGTGTTTTCTAGGAAATTTATGTATCACTCTCGCAGGCATACGTTCAATCAGGTGCTGAAAGGTTTCTTGGGGAATAGCAGCCCATTCATCACGGAGGGCGGAGCTGAGGAGAGGTATCGATGTAGGTCGGTGAGGCCTGGCACGAGGTCGGCGTTCCAAAACATCCCAAAGGTGTTCTATAGGATTCAAGTCAGGACTCTGTGCAGGCCAGTCCATTACAGGGATGTTATTGTCGTGTAACCACTCCGCCACAGCCCGTGCAGTATGAACAGGTGCTCGATCGTGTTGAAAGATGCAATCACCATCCGCGAATTGCTCTTCAACAGTGGGAAGCAAGAAGATGCTTAAAATATCAATGTAGGTCTGCGCTGTGATCGTGCCACACAAAACAACAAGGGGTGCAAACCCCCTCCAGGAAAAACTCGACCACGCCATAACACCACCATCTCCGAATTTCACTGTTGGCACTACACATGCTGGCAGATGCCGTTCACCGGGCATTCTCCATACCCACACCCTGCCATCGGATCGCCACATTGTGTACCGTAATTCGTCACTCCACACAACGTTTTGCCACTGTTCAATCGTGTAATGTTGACGCTCCTTACACCAAGCAAGGTGTCGTTTGGCATTTTCCTGCGTGATGTGTGGCTTATGAGCAGTCGCTCGACCATGGAGTCCAAGGTTTCTCACCTCACGTCTAACTGTCATAGTACTTGGAGTGGATCCTGATGCAGTTTGGAATTCTTGTGTGGTGGTCTGGATAGATGTCTGCCTATTACTCTTTACGACCCTCTTCAAATGTCGGCGGTCTCTGTCACTCAACAGACGAGGTCGGCCTGTACACCTTTGTGCTGTACATGTCCCTTCACGTTTCCACTTCACTATCACATCAGAAACAGTGGACCTTGGGATGTTTAGGAGTGTGGAAATCTCGCGTACAGACATCTGACACAAGTGACACCCAATCATCTGACCACGTTTGAAGTTCGTGAATTCCGCGGAGCGTCCCACTCTACTGTTTCACGATGTCTAATGACTACTGAGGTCGCGGATAATGAGTACCTGGCAGTAGGTGCGGGCACAATGCACCTAAGATGAAAGACGTATGTTTGTGGGGTGTCCGGATACTTTTGATCACATAGGATATATATATATATATATATATATATATATATATGTATATATATGCTTGTGAAAACAACTAATGGGATTATCATAATTGGGAAGTCGTAGCATGGTCATATAAGTCATATTGCCACTCTTTCAAGAGGTAAGGACTTTTTCTCATGAAATTATTTTTCTTCTGTATTCATTCGAGTTATTAAATTTCTCAGAATTATACGTCCCATTTTGTTTCCTGGAAGATGGTAAAAAACTACCTCCGTATTTCGTTTGACTACACAACATGGGTTTGCGTATCGGTGAGTTTGTGCAAACTGTTTTAAGACTACAAGGAGGTAGCTGTTTAGGTTGTTCTTTATAGTTTGGGAATCGGAATGCATACTACAAGTGTCTCATTCTGTTATTGAATCTTGAAGTCGAAAGTGTGTGCGCTAGGTATACTTCAGGAAAACCGTCTAACGTGAAACAGTGTATTCGAGTAAGATTACAACTTCGTGTCTTTAAAGCTATCGAATGATAGTGAAATACTGTACTCTAAGCTGAGTGACGTAAGTGTTATAAAACGAGTTAGAGAAAACATACGGTATCATACATTGTGTACCGTTTCAGTGACCTTGTTGGGTGAAAAGGTTTTTATTAAACATTTAGAAATCGATTCAAATTATATTGTCCATTTTAGATAGGCTCCTCATGTGTCAGCTGAAGTAGAAAGAAGGTTTGATAGTATAAGGGTTTGTCTGACAGTTCGGAATCTTTTTATTTGAAAATTTGCACAAAGTATTCATTGCATATTGGAATGCGCGACTGATAAACTGTAGTACAAGTAAGCATGCAAAAGAATCAAAGCACATGTTAACTATTTACTGAGAATTTTAATAAAATAAAAAACATTCTACAGTACCAAACTTCACAGTCTATACTCTAGACGTTATCCGGCTTCAAGCCAGGTGAGGTTCAGGCAGTATATTTTTATCGCTTAAATGATATTAGTCTAATTATATAACATAACAAAATAACAGCCCGCTTAAAAGCAACATGTGTATGTTATAATATATAAAGTCATTGTTTTATGTTTATTTTATTATGTATATGCATAAAATGTTATGTGAATGTATTACGTAGTTTTAACAATGTGGGAGCTGTGAGAATAGAAGCAAGCTGCTTTCCGTAGCAAACAGAGTTACAAAGTAGAAGCCGAAAGTTGCTAACAATAAGGTAACCTTGAGACAACAACAAATTAGAAAGTTGAAGAAGGCTACTAATAGTCATTGGAAAATTACTAATGTAATATTTAAAACAGTTTATAAATAGTCACGAGATAAGAAAAGCCAAGGTAAAAATAAAGTATTCTATTGGAGTGGGCTTAGCCAATTAAAAACTAGAAAAAGCTAAAGCAAATAAAGGTATTCTATTGGAGTAGTCTTAGCCAATCAGAAACTAGAAATAGAGAAATGTACAAGTTCAAACGGTCGACGCTAGAAGGTAGCGTACCCACGCACTTCGTTTCGGTACGGGTTCAGTGATTGTATGTGAGGCATGAAAATTCATTGCGGTGAAGATAATATATAAATGTTTACCTGTTAAAGCTGTAATTAACAATAATCTCACAACTCTACAATAGGATACATCAGTGAAGTGTTATAAACTGCGTGAAGGATTAATAAAAGAAAGTAAAATACAGTTATAATTTGTGTAAAGTTTATTCTTCAGTCGTACCAGTCCTAGTTAGCGATACTTGCTCTCAAAAATACTACTGACGCAACCGAGACATGTATAATAAATAAATAAACACTAAAATAAATCATAAATAGAAATAAACACACGACACAGTCGCAAAAGTTGGTTCTTAAACGTGGGGCGAAGGCCACCGGAAAGTTTGTACCCAAAGCGTGGGACGAACACTCCTAGAAACGTATCTCCGGGAAATGGCATCCATACGTGAGGTATATCTCCCGCAAGTTTGGCATCCATACGTGGGGTTGCAATTACTTTAAGTTTGGCATCCATTACGTGCGTGGTCCAAAACAGCTTCAAGTTGATGTTGATACATCGACGTTTTGGGAGCGAGCATCTCCCCCATCATCAGGATGAATGACTTGATGGGATTTGGGAAACTGAGAGTGTGGAGCACGCCAACAGAGGATGGAGATGCCCACTAAAAACTTCACCGGAGATTAGGAAATAGAAGGTAACATATTCCGCAATAAGCACTCTGGTAATTGGTGTGTTTTGACATGCATTAATGAATCAAGCTCGGCGTCTGTGTGTAAAATACCTGAGTGATAAACATGGCTATTGCCTTGAGTACTAGACAGGGAGTGTAGTGGGGAATTTTGTTGTGAATCATGCTGTGCGTGCTGTATGTAAAATTTCTGAGTGGCAAACATGCCTGTCTCCCTGGGTTTCCGACAGGGGAGTGGAATCGGAAATCGGATCATGCGCGCTATTCGGTTTGTCTAATTCTTGATTGGCAACAAGGATGTCGCCCTGAGTGTCAGAGAGGTTAGTTATGGTATGTGTGTGTGTGTGTGTGTGGGGGGGAGGTTCCGGTTATATTGGGTGCGCGATCATGGTGTAGTTGTGGCGGTATTTGCGTTATGCAGTGGTGTCAGTGCAAATAGCTATTAATGTATGATTGGGCGGGAAATTCGTGAGTAGATGTGCTTGATATTGTAGGACATGCAGATTGGGGATCTGCATGCGTACGAGTTAAGTTGGAAGATTGTGAGGGTGCGGTTAGTAGGATGTGAGTTAAGAGTCTTAAGGGAAGTTACGTTTGGGTTGCTAGCGGAGGCAAGGTAAAGTATTAGGTATAATACAGGCTGGACCATTTAAGTTGGGACTGTACAGTAGCTCCAAAACTAAGCGTTGTAAAAAGAAATGCGTTTACTAAAAGTTAATTGATATTATGGGGGAAAGTAAATGCCATTAGTTTTGTTTTAAGGACGTTATGACGCCATTTTGCGGTCAAGTTAATTTTTTTAAATGGGAACCTACAATTAGGGTCACTCTAAAATATCATCACAATATCCTCCAAATAAAACACGACTGATGGTTCAAGACATTTCTTTCTGCAACACTTAGTTTTGGAAATATCGTACAGTCTCAGCTTAAGTGGTCCACCAAGTACAACTTCTTTAACATAACCGACGTCGTAGTGATTCTAAGTGACCTAAAAGCGAAACGCACCAACTGGAACCGCAACTCAAACCGTTCCGGTAACAAACCAGCGCTCACGAACTCTTCTCCAACTAGGTAATTCACGCACGTACCCAACCCACACATATCCCCTGGCAACTCACCCGAGCCCTGACATACTCAACTTTGCCCTAACGCAAAATCTCATTCACCCAATATTTCTCACAGTCCTTTAACGAGCTCTCATCCGATCACCTGGCCGTAATAATAACCATAGGTTCCTCCACATCCTAAACGCAACCATCTCCTCCGTATAACTACAACAAAACCACTTGGGTTCAATTTCACCATTACATCCAGTTACATCTAACCGAAACCCCAGTTATTTCCATCGTCTACCTAGACTGCGCCGTCCAGCACATAGAAAGACGCATAACACAATCATCTCCTCCACACCCTTCATTACAGCCCACCCAAGGCCAACGCACAGCCCCCTGACACGGAAAGCAATAGAATCAGCTTTGGCAAACAACCAGAAACCTGGCGCCCCAAAGACTACTCCGAGAGCTCAAAGCCAATTCCATTCGCGCATTGCCGAAGACCATAGCGACCAAGAGAAAAATAAATAAACAGACCTACACACGGATAGAGGCGACATCTTGCGGATAATCCGAAACTTAGCCAAGAAACGTGTAGATATCCCCGTTTCTCCACAATACTATAGCTGAAACCGACCAGCAGAAAGCTGAAGCGCTTGCTGACGCTTTTTATTGTTTGTGGCCTAGAACGCACACGGATCAGCAACCAACCTTAATACCCTTAGCAAGGTACTTGAAAAAGTTATACTAAAACGCCTTAATGCACACATCAAGTGCAACGACCTGCTCCAAAACCAACAATTTACCATCCGCTCACACCATTCCTCGACCCTCCAACGATAGGGCTACTGCATATATCACGAATGGATTTAACATAAATCAATGAGCTCCTTTCGTGAACCTAGAAAGATCCTTCGAGAAAATATGGCACGAAACATAGGGAACCTATCTACCTCTTCTGTGTTTTTGTTTCAATTGCAAGGGACTGTATACAAAATTTGTTAGGTTTTTTATGAGGAATGAGAAAATAATATACAAAATGTAGGTTCCCATTTTAAATAATTAAATTGACCCTAAAATGACCATTATAACGTCCTCCAAACAAAACACGACTAATGGTATTTACTTTTCCCCATAATATCAAGCAACGTTTATTAAATACGTTTCTTTCTACAACACTTAGTTTTGAAAATATTTTAGTCTCAACTTCAATGGTCCACCCTGTATGTCTCGTGTATTAATGTATTCTGTGGTGTTGTAGGTCGATACTACTGCTACGTCTCTGTTTGCAATTTTAATAGTGATTCCCATTGCTTCTAGTCTTTGCAGCGGCGGGATGTGAGCCAAATGGTGGGCGACGTGGTTGGCTTCTAGTATTGTAACACCTCCTCGACAATTTCGGTCTGAGCTATATCTTTTATAGGCGGGAATGTAGAGGCAATCCTGATTATCAAGATGTGTTTCAGTTAGTGCTACGAAAGGGTATGTATGGTTGCAGAGGAAGTGTTTGAGTTCCCTTATGCGATGTACATTAGCATTCCAAGTAATAATCATAGTCAGCCATGGTTGAGCCATGGGAGCCTAAGGAACGGTGGAAGTAATTGTAGTGCATTGTCAGAAACTGGCGCAAATGTTTTCGCTGCTTAGCAGCATCTTACTGTTACAGTTAGGTCTGCTAGCTGCTCTGTTGATGCCAGTTTCTCGCATGTTGCGGTTGACTATTTTCCTGCATTCCGTAATTGTTCTGAGGTTGTTGTTGGTGCGTGAGGGGACGGTTTGATGAGCTCCTTCGTTGGAGTTGGAGTCCTTGGCAGGACTTGTGGTGGTGTCCTGCCTTTTGGGTCAACATGGCGCCTTTGAGCATTGGAAGCAGGTAGGGTGCCCTGATGCTAGGCAGGTTGAAGTTTCCTACGGTGGCTAAGGGCACGCTGAGTTGTCTCGGTCTGCCATTTGGTTCAGCGGATAGGCTGGGCGGTGTAGATTGCCCTTGTCGGAGAGGCAGGGTCCGTTTGTATCCTGGGTAGCCGTTGGTGCGGGAGCAATGCGCGGACGGATGGCAGAGTGCGGAGCAACGATCGGCACTGGCCACCACATACTCGGGTATGAATGCCGTTGTGCATGTTTAGAGCAAACCTGTCTAATGTGAAGATGAAAAGAACAAGAGGATGAAAGAAGTAAGAGAGTTAAAAAAGAAAGCACGGATAGTGGGGCGCGTAGATGCGCGAGCCATATAGGACTAACCCCTAAATGGAGTCCAGTCAAAGAGAAGTTTTGGTTGTGGCCGAACCGCTCTACTCAGTGATGGTAGCCTGGAGTTCCTGGATTTTCTAGATGATGGTGTCTTCTTCCATAGTGGATAAGCGGGTCCCCAAGTTCAATAGCTTCGCTGGAGGGCTTGAATGTCTTCCCCATGTTTCCTTCTCATTTGAGACTGTCGGTGCTGCTGGCGTGGCCATCGGCTGATGGCTTGCTGACGGCGGTGTATTGCCTGTTCCTCGGGTAGAGGAGGCACTGGGCGTAGACGGTGAAATGTGAGGTACCACGCACGTGGCACAGAATCGGCGGTAGTCACGAAGGTCGTGCCCAGTGCACTCTGCCGTGTGAACATTGGCACCACAGTAGTGGCGCCTCGGTGATGAGGAACAGGCGTCGGCGCTATGCCCGAAGGCGCAGCATCGTCTGCATTGAGCCGGACGTTGTTGGCTACTCGCATCGCCTCGACATGTAAACCTCCATCTAATAAGGTCAGGTGCGATTCCAAGGCGGCCTCAAAACCAGCGTTGCTGGTCAGCTCCAATCGAACGAGAGGCGTGGGTCACCGACGTGACGTGATGCGGATGATCTTGATTACTGAAGACCACTGTTGGTGCGCAGCTGCCATCACAAAGTGTGCTGGCAGGTCCCGTGGAACGCCACGTATTACCGCGCTGAGGCGGTTGCAGGGTGCCGACCGATGGTTAGCCGGTTCCAGAGATGAAGGCCGGGCCAGGCTCGGTTTGCGACGTCTTCAGCGTTGGTTTGCGGTAAAGGACGAAGCTGCGGCTTTAGGAGGCTGCGATATAGCTGTCTTCTTACCCAAGATGAGATGGTTCGCTCTCGAATCAATTTTTTTTGTCCGTGGAGGGATGCATTGCTGCAATCAACCCCCAGCCGTTGTGCAATAGCTGGGAGGATATGTGGGGCTATGCGCAGAATACCCACTAAAAACCTCTCCATGTGTTAATACGAGTCAGTATATTTGTATCCGTACAGCTTAGTGGGGTCCCGCATAGTACCCCGGTTAGTCGGTGAAAGATAGATAGCTGCCATTCAGTGCATTCGAGCTCGTCCTATGTTACCATGAATTATAAATGACAGTTGTCTAGAGCAAACCCGGGTTGTTTAGTCGCTTAATGTGCTTGCAATTATTGCAAATATGTACTATTAGTGTTTCTAAGATTACTATTCGTGAAATAAGGTGCTTATATCTTGTTTGCTACGTTAGCATGCCTTAGACTGATACAATAGTGACTATTCTAATTCAGTCCTTTTGGTTGCTGGATCCAATCGTAAGCCTGGTCAGTTGCTTATTCCCTTACAGGAAGGACGTCAAATCTCTTTTTCTCCTGGACTAACTGCTCCCGGGTCGTCTGGCTATTCTAGGTACCTCCTAAGCCTTTCTTGGTCGTCAGCTATAATTCCTCTGTCTTGCCGTTCGTCATTGTGACCACACAGATATGCAGCCAACCCATGTCGGCGCAGCTACACGAGTTTGTCGCTCGGAGAGGCCTTCTGGGGCCGCCTTGGCTGGGTAGCATAAGGTGTTCTTTGGTCTGCAATTACCTGTAACAGTGAGAGAGGTAGTGTGATTAGTACAATGCCTAATGTCTTCATGCAGTCTGTGTCGTGTTGGTCGTTTAAAGGATTGTCTAGGAATTCTCGTACTTCTTCGTTTTGTTCATTACTTAATGTTCCATCAAAGATAGATAGTTGTCTGTTGTGTTTATTTGCTTGCGTTTCATAGTTCCCTAATGTTTGTATTAGTGGGTTGTAATATTTTGGAAGTTTGACAGAAATGCCAAAGGCTAGACTTTTTGAGGATTTTTTCTACAGCGTGCATTTTAAGTTAAACGCGTAACATGTCTGATTGTGGTATTCTAGGCATTTGCGGAATTAAACTAAAATTCTATTTTCGACGATTTGTAATTTCTTAATATACGTCGCAGGGCCTATGCCTAAACAGGCGCTGCGTAGGTTACTATTGGTGTGAACACTGTCTTCTACAGAGTCAGCCCTGGGTGTATATCTAAATTTTTTTTCGGGTCGAGGAGAAAATGTTGTTTGGCATTTCTGTCCCGATGAGAGTCGGTACAGGAAGTGTGGGCCATAGCCACTAAAAACTCCTCCACCGGTTAGGATTTAGGATTTCAAAGGAGATTCGTGGGAGAGCTAGTATGGACCCGTATAGTACCCGTGTTATTCTAATGAAAGGTTCTGAACTACCGCCCAATGGTCGGGAGCAGCTTAATCTGCGGCCCTGGGCTACAGCCATGACAGATTGCGCTGACTGCATCCTAGAGGTTAGGAGGTGGAAATAGGAATGGGGTTCAGAGGAGATAGTAAAGGAAGGGTGAAGATGTAGATAATTGTGTTCTGGATGCCGTCGTCGTCTCGTTTTCTATTGCACCATGACGCGCCATTGCGTAAGGAAGCGCTGCTGCTTCTCGGTGATTACCAGTGGTGACTTCTGTGAGGCTGGATGTAGAATGTGTGGCTGAGTTGATGTTGGTCTGTCTTCCTCGAAGTTCTCCGGTTTTGCAGCCGTACGATAATGATGTCCGGTTTGGACATAAGGTCAGCGTCGGAGGTCAGTCGCTGGGTGAAAGCTGCAGTAATGGTGGCCTGCAGACTCTGGAGCTTCTCGGAGGTGTGAGTTATGTTCTCGTCCAGTGCAGCTAGACGGACACCAATGTCCAGGACCTCTGCATGGAGATCCCAGACGGCGTCCAATAGAGCCACCTGGGTTGGGCCTGCCGGTGCGCTGACGTCGGCGCTGTTTGGCTCCGATGAGTCGTCGGCATTTTTTGCGGTGTTGGCCTGCTCTTCGGTTATAGAGGACACCATCACATGTGGCACAGTAGCGGCGGCGGTTACGAAGATCGCGCCCAGTGCACTCGGCGTTGTAGGCGTTGGTGCCGCAGTAGTGACAGCTCGGCGGGAAGAGCAGGCGTCAGCTCTGAGCCCGAAAGTACAGTAGCGGCCGCAGGAAATCTGACATTCTACTCGGCTGGCTTCGATGCGTAAGCACCGCCCTAACAAGGCCAGGATCTGTGAACTTCCAGCTTGACGAGTGTTGTGGGTCCACGGGCCCCCTAGATCCGGGTAGCGCTCATTGCTGAGGGCCACTGCAGGTGCTCTGCGCTGGTTAGGAACCTAACTGGCAGGTCCCTCAGAACTCCTTTGACTACAGCACTCTACCTCCTTCGGGGCACAAGCTGGCGCGGCGGTGGCTGGGAAGGTCACAAAAGGCTACGGTGTAGCTGCCGGATGGTGAGGTGGCGACTGCGGTCGCAGTTGCGGCGAAGTGGCGCTGGAAGAGAGCAAAGCATTTGTCGAAGCCAAAGCGACCTCAACTCCCGGGGATGTTGAAGCGATCCCACCGGCGAATGCTGGAGGTTCGGCGAAGGTGTTTGCTGAGGCAGGCTCTGTGTTACGGCGTGTGGTCCTCTTCTTCGCCATAGCAGCGGAGCCCATGTCAAAGTTCTCTGGTTGAGGGCTAAATGTCCTCTAATAGCGCAATGGTTAGCATGCTGGAAAGTCATGGTGAAGGTCGGAAGTTCAAATCACGTCTGCGAATAAATGAGTTTTTACCGGGGTGCTATGCTGGACCGGACTAATGCATGTATACACTTAGAACACAACAATGTACAATTAACACGTGGAGAGGTGTTTAGTGGGTATTGAGCAGCGAACCCCTCATATCCCCCACCCATTGCACACCGAGCTAGGCGTTGAATACATTTCTTTTTTTTTGAGTGGAGGAGAAAATGATTTAATCACTGACCCCAGCCCCGATGGGAATCGGGACTGAGTGTGGGACTCACTGAGCGTCGGCATACCCACTAAAAACTCCTCCACCGGTTAGGTCGTGGGTTTGAAAGGAAGTTCAAAGGAAAGGTAGCACGGTCCCGCATAGCACCCGTGTTAATCAAGCGAAAGATTCTATGCTGCCGCCCAATGGGCGGGAGCGGCGTGAAGTGCGGTCCTAGCCTACAGCCATGACAAATTGCCCTGACTGCAACCTAGGGGTTAGGAAGTGGTAATAGAAAAGGGGGTTCAAAAGGAGATATTACGAAGGGATGGTGATGAAGGTGGACTTACTCTGGCTCCCATGGATGCCGTCGTCGTTTGGACTTGTCTTGCACAAGCGCACGGCATTGTGCAAGAATAAGCTGCTGGCTCTCGGAGATGACCAGCGTTGACTTCTCTGGTGGTTGTGGAATGTATGATGATGCTGATGGTCTTTCTTCCTCGAAGCTGGACTCCAGGTTTTGCAGCCGTGTGGAGATGAGGTGCAGTTTGGCCAACAGGTCAGCGGCGGTGGTTTGTTGCTGGGTAGTATCAGCAGTGATGGCGGTCTGCAGCTCCTGGAGCTTCTCGGTGGTGGTGGTGATGAAGTCGTCCAGAGCCGCGATGCGCACACCTATGTCCAGGACCTCCGCGTGGAGATCCTGAACGGCGTCGCGCAAACCCTGGAATTCCTCGTGGATCTGCGTAGTCGATGATGGTGTCGGCGCTGGTGATGGTTCTGGTGTCTGTGGAGGTGCTGATGACTGCGATGTTGGTGCAGGTGGCTTCGGCGGTGCCTTCCTGCGGGGATGCAGGGGGCAGAGCGCCTGGCCGGTGAAGTGGGATGACCCTCCACAGGTCGCACAGTAGCGGCGTCGGCGGCGAAGGTCGTGCTGCGTGCACGAAGATGTGGTGCTGGAGGCGCCGCAGTAGTGGCACCTTGGTTGTGCTGTGCAGGACGTCTCACAGTGCCCGTAGGCACAGCAGCGTCTGCAGGGAGCCTGGCGTTCTACTCGGCTAGCCTCAATACGTAAGCACCGCCCTAATAAGGGCAGGTTGGCCTTCAAGGCCGCTCCGTAGTCGCCAGGGTCTGCAAACTCCATCCTAACGAGCGAAGTGGGTCCCTGTGCTCCGATGATCCTTGTGGCCTTCAAGGCAGAAGGCCACTGCTGGTGAGCTGCGGTGATGAGGAACCTGACTGGCAGGTCCCTCGGGACCCCTCTGTTGACAGCGCTGTACCTCCCATGAGGCACAGGCTGGCACTGCGGTGACTGGGTAGCGCCCAGAATCGGCAGCGTGGGTGCCGGTGAGTGAGGCGGCGACTGCTGGCGCGGTCGCGGCGAAGCTGCGGCCGAGGCGTAAGACGGCCCGGGCTGTGGCGACTGCGATGAGGTTCCCTCGGCAGAAGCCGAGTCAGAAGAGGAGGTTCCTGCCTTAGCAGGCTCGGCGACTCTGCGTTGTTTGCTCTTCGCCATCTCGTGTCGCATTTCCCCCCCACGGAAAAAAGGCTACAGCGAAAAAGTGGCGGACCTCGTTGAAAACAACCGCGACTGTATCGTTGATTCAAGTGGCGGATGAAGACTGCCTGGCCCAGGTTACTCCGCGATGGTACGTGTTATTTTTTCCGAGTGGCATTCCTCCACATGTGGCGCATCTGCTGTGGCGCGTCGTGCTGTTGCCACGCAGATCATATCACTGCCTGTAGGCATAGCAACGGTGGCAAGGGGCTACCCTTTCCTGACGGCTAGCCTCGACCCCTAACTGCTTCCCTAACAAGGGAAGGCTAGACGCCAAGGCAGCCTCCAGGTCGGCGGGGCTGGCCAGCTCCACTCTTACCAGAGGCGTTTGAGCCGGGCAGAGACGATCATGTTGGACTTCAATGCAGAGGACCACTGCTGCTGCGATGCGCGGAGCACGAATCCCAGGGCACTCCAGCTACTCCAACGCTGAAACGGTCGTGTTGAGTTGGCGGCTAAGGCTGATGCACGGCCACTGATAATGCGACATCAGCCGGCTAGTGTGAAAGCGACTGCGGCGGTGGCAGGCGTTGAAGCAGTGGCCGAGACGCGAGTAGTCCCTCGCTCGCCCCGAGGTGAAAGCGGTGCGATGTGCTGTTCTGAGGTAGTAGCTGATGTGACTGGTGTAGTGTTGGTAGTGTTGAGGTGCGCGTCCCGTTGAGCTGTGATATGAGCCATCTTCCAGGGACCGCAGTAAAGAGGTGACAGCTTCCAGTTGTAGTGTGCAGTTGGTTAAGACACTTTTTAAAGAAGACGTGAAGGCTACGGTGATGGTTTTGAGGTCAAAAGAGTGGCTTCGAGGTGATTCAGGAGGTGGAGATGGGCGTCGGTAGGTCCTAGACGGCATCGTTCAGGGGATAGTCGGCTGCGGCGGTTTGGCTGGGACTGTTGCAAGGGTCGTTCGTCCTGGAGCTGGCTGCGAAGATGCTGAAGTTGGCGGCGTAGGCGGATACGCAGGACACTGCGCCTCCCCCTTGAAATGTCCCATTCTATCACAGTTGGCGCAGTATCGGCGGCGGCGGCGGTGGCGGCTCCTCAGGCTGTGGGCAGTGCATTCGGCAGTAATGCTGCTGACGTCACAGTAATGGCAGCGAGGTTGAGCTGCGCAGTTTGAGGAGTCGTGACCGAATGCACAGCTTCGTCGGAAGTGCACCTGGAGAACTCTCGGCTGACCTCGTAGTCAGCGGGCTGTGCAAGTTCCAGGCAGGTCCTCGCTGCGTGATGTATCAACATCAGCTCACCTAGCTTTAGAGTATGTTCGTCGCCAGCCAGAAAGCTTCAGCTCTTACATAGTCTCGTTTGCTTTTCATGTGCAAATATTTAGTTTACATAAACTCATTTAATAATTTATTTGACAATTGAAATTTACCTTCATATTATTAGTTTATAATTTTTTATGTTGGTGTGCATATTTTTGTGAAGTTTACGTCACAACAGAATATTTTATTTTGATATGATGATTTTTCAGGTCATAAAAACCTTAGCTCTACTCATCATAACGTGCTATTCGAGGCAGTAAAGGTTCATGGTAAATATTTACACTCCATTGTTCCGAGCCCCAAACAGCCCTAGGATGTGCACCCAGGACTGCTCCTTGCAAATCGGTAGATTCTTGTACCATTTTATGAATCATTTATCATTTACCATAGACCAAGTCTTTCCTTAAGTAAATCTACCCACGAAATGTTTTAATTTAGTCTATATAACTATTTAGTCTAGAAAATCTTTGTAATTGAAGCATATGTTCACAATTTATTTATGAAAATAATTCCGAAGGCAGTGAACAACTTGGCTGCCTTTCCGCTCATTGCACACATTCTATATCCTCTGCTTTAATTACTGAAGTAAACATATTATTTAAAAGAATGCCTATTAATTTGAGACACCCTGCATATGGATTGCACAGGACTAATTATAATGAGTCTTGTTTTTACAGCATTTTTTATACCTGTATTTGACCGACAATCGGTAAAAGGGGCAGTTACTCTTACATTGATTTGCATGTCTATTTCCCTCGAATAATCAAATGTTGATATTGCAGGCTGGATATTCCCATTCGCCTCAACTCATAGTTTCCTTGTACCTCACAGGTTGTTTTTGCGTATTTCACTCCTCTTTGAAGTTACCATAAAACATGTCCAACTGAATGCTCTACTGTAAAACCCTTCCACTGCCAATTATAAAGAACTATTGTGCGTTTGATAGTGTTGCTGATAAAGAAAGTTGAATAGAAGTAGCATTTAATTAAACGTTAATACATACTTTCTGGGCTCGTATAAACTGCACAATGAGAAAGAAAAAGACAGAAAAAGGTTAAGGGAAACCGAGGACGAATGAGCACCAGGACTCTCGGCTTATTTTACTGACCCTTCCCATTTACATTCCACCTTTAATCTCTTAAGGTTACCCATCTGTAAAAAAAGCACAAAAATTGTCAAAATTCATAAATATAGATTTTAGTCATATCAAACACTACAAACCTATTATTTTGGTTCCACGTAAGTTTTATAGCTGTAGGACCTTATAAAACATATCATAGAATGATTTAAATGTCTATCTATAAGCCTAAATTCCTATTAAATTTTATTAGTAAAACAACTATAAGTTTTGCTTCTGTATAAATGAACAAACCATTCAAGGGAGACCTAAGAAGCCTTAAAATACTAAATTAGTAGCAGAGAAGCACAAAAGTCTGTGTATGCACAGAATGCTTTTTAAACAACATTAAGTGAGAAACAGTCTTATTTTAGCGTTATAATTTTTAAACTCTCTTTTCTCGGGTTTTAATTTCTTGGCACGTTCTCATTTTCAAATGTTTCCATACAGCGTAGTTTTCGGTACAAAGCAATGACATTTTGTAAACCTCCTTGTAAATAACAGAATAAAAAACGTTAAGATGAGCTTTTGTTAACGTGCTTAGGTGTGTTATTAAACAATAATGTTCATATTGTATAAATTTTTAAGCAAAAATATTGAATTATCATATATAACATTTATTTTCCCCGAAACTAATAGGACAATCAAAATTTAATTTTTGCAATTTATTTATATACTATTAAAGAGTTTAAGTATAAAATATTAATTCTCTGGGAGAACAGTACAAAACGACGGTGGCTATGAGCATCCATATTATGAGGCTGGGCAGGAAAAGCCTGAAAACATTTGATGGACTCCTGGAGGCAGTTAGTTCAGCGTACGTGAGACTTAATGGTTTCCTCCTCGTATTCAGCAGAGGTTCCTTTGCTACAAACTGGAGATTGCTTACGGAGTGGTGTGCTTCAAACTGAAGACTGCTTACGGCAGTGGTGTGCTTCAAACTGAAGACTGCTTACGGCAGTGGTATGCTTCATACTGAAGACTGCTTACGGGAGTGGTGTGCTTCAAACTGAAGACTGCTTACGGCAGTGGTGTGCTTCAAACTGAAGACTGCTTACGGCAGTGGTGTGCTTCAAACTGAAGACTGCTTACGGGAGTGGTGTGCTTCAAACTGAAGACTGCTTACGGGAGTGGTGTGCTTCAAACTGAAGACTGCTTACGGCAGTGGTATGCTTCAAACTGAAGACTGCTTACGGGAGTGGTGTGCTTCAAACTGAAGACTGCTTACGGCAGTGGTGTGCTTCAAACTGAAGACTGCTTACGGCAGTGGTGTGCTTCAAACTGAAGACTGCTTACGGCAGTGGTATGAAAGGCAAGCAAGGAGTCCTCAGTGCCGAAGATTGAATACTGTCAAGCAGTTTTAGGCTCGTTGGGTTCGTTGAATGATATATATATATATATATATATATATATATATATATATATAATGCAGTCGTAATCCAACTTGGGGCACGTTTTATACGTGCGAAGAAGTACTGTAAAGTCAGCTCCCCAAGTTTTGGCTGCCGTTATTTCCATGTTTAAACGATGACAGCATTCTGCTCTCAAAAGCTTTAGATGCGTGATCCAGAAAAAACGGTGGTTAAAATGTAGCCCTAATATGCGCACAGTGGGGACTAAAGGAATCAGCTATTCCCTAGAAGGAGAGAATTATAGACATCTTTAAAACAAAACGATTATTTCAAATAACGTTTTTCTGGCAGCAACCATTTCCGAGATATCCGTTACTAGTGGTTCGATTTCTTCATTTGAAGCGCTGTCGAAATCATTTGTTTCTCGCGATTGCATGGAAAGGGTAGGCCAGCATATAGCGTCCAGTTCTTAAACATTAGACTGCCCTATTCCTTTTGTATGTACAACAAAGTGTGTAATATAGGTATTTCTGCAAAGGTTTATATCGATTAAAATGAAGTGAATAGAAAAAAAATAGTATGTATTGCATTCGCATGACCTTGTTTACCCTCTATCGTTTTTTAGTCGTATACTAACTATTCGTACGAAAGTTTATTTTTCTGTTTCATTATAATGGAGATACACCCTTGCAGAAATGGCTACATTACACATTTCGTTGTAATTACAAAAGGGATCAACGATAGTCAAGTGTTTTCAAACTGGACACTGTACGCTGGCCGTAAAATTCCATGCTGTTTCCATTACATCCAGAGAAACAGCTGAAAACCCACAAGATTTTAAAAGAATTACTAAATATTTAATAACGGATATCTCGAAAATGGCTCATGCCACAAAAAAATTATTCGAAATGAATTTATATTTTAAAAACATCTACAATTTTTGTGCAGTACATTTTCGTCTATCTCTTAACGTTTACGAGTTATACAAGATTATGGAAAACTTCTTCCGAATGAAGAGAACTTCTGAGGCTATTCCCAGAAAATTTAAGATACACATTTTATTTGCCATGTAAATATCTTTAAGATATGGTGTTTTAATCAAAATCGTTTGAGTCATTTTTTTTAGGAAACCAACAATTTTGAAAATGGCTGCAATTAAAGCGTAGGTTGTGGTGGTTCTTGTAAATCTTCCTGTCGCATCTTTGGAAGGTACTGAACTTAAATATATTTGTATTTATTCGACTTCGAATTAATCTGTTTATACACGCGCGCACACACATACGGACATTGTTCTAAGATTCCTTTTTGAGTTCAGGGAGTCTCAAAACATATTTCGTGTGAAATCTCGACATTGAATACAATACTTCTACTTACTGTGCGTATTAGAGAAAGTAAAAACGAAAAGCCCGAGCGATGATGTTCAGTTGTTTCTCGCATTGCGTGGAAAGAGTATTGAGTTCTAAGGCCGGTACATAACCTCTAGCTTTTAAATATATGACTGTCGCTGTTCCCTTTGTAGGATACTGTTTTATTTGAAACATAATTCCCCTTACACACACTCTCTCACAACAGAAAGGAAGGAAACTGTGTCAGGCGTATAGTGGACGTAGAGTAAAAACACCTATGTAGGTATTGTATCCAAAAGGAGAATATGTGAATAGATACGAGGAAACAACGTTTCGCGCAAATATGCGGTTTCTGTATAGCTGTTTTATTCTGTTAGGATAACATACAAGCTAAATTTTCAAAATAGTGACCCGAAGCGTTAATGCAGACAGGTTATTGTACTTTTGTTGCAATTGCTTCATTTGAAAGCATCCTATTCTGAAAATAAATTGCTTTCAAGTGACAAATCTGAAGATGGCCAAAAAAAAGGGGGGGACTTAGGTACTTTGTATTACGATTCACGTTCTGAATTCTTAAAATGCTTCTCTTCCCTGCTCTGGAGTGGAGTGGGATGTGTAACGGAGGGGACTAGACTCCGATACAGTGACTGAGTATAATGTGTTTGTGCCCTTCGAGGGGACGCCCCTGGGAGCGAGGGACGAGGTGAGAGACACCGGGTGGCCGGAACCAGGAGTGACGCCACAGCAATGAC
Source organism: Deroplatys truncata (assembly GCA_030765065.1). Taxonomy (NCBI): domain Eukaryota; kingdom Metazoa; phylum Arthropoda; class Insecta; order Mantodea; family Mantidae; genus Deroplatys; species Deroplatys truncata. The sequence goes on from CM060982.1 coordinate 10,206,462, forward strand.
ATGGTCCCTAAAGTTTCCAGATTGAGACGCTCTGACAGTCGGGTAGGCAAACCAAGGACTCCACCCCACACGGAGGGTCCAACGCCCCCCAATAGTCGGTCCGTATACCCTGGCAACCAGCCGAAGACCGATAGAGGGATAAGGTTCCACAGAGAGCGTCTTTTTTCTCTGTCACGCCGCACCGGAACGCCATCGCCGACACTTCCAACTTTGAAACAGACCTAACGGGGCTAAGGATGAATGAAATGAGGAATGGAACGATATTCGGAGGCTGAGAGAAATCATATCAGCATTCGCCTGACGACCCGGGAAAATTCCCGGAAAAAACCTGTGGGTCAGATTGGGCGGTTGCCGGCAATCGAACTAGGGATCTCCCGAATGCGAGACGCACGAGTTACCGCGGCGCCAACTGGACGTAAACTGGAAGATCCGTAGTTCAAATCTCGGCTATGACATTGAATTTTTCAATCTGATTCTGTCTTTCCAACCTTGTCCCACACGGCTTGAGTGAAAGAGTCTTCTTGTTAATTGAGATGAACTGCCATTACAAACTTTGCTGTAAGTAAAAGAAGAATGCAGTAGATAAAACGATAGTCAGATTTTTATGTGGTGTCTTTGAAACTTCACGCTCTTTACATTACCACAAGAACAATCTAACGGGTGACATTTACATAATTTTCTCTTCTTACCATTCTACAAATTCTTTTTTCTAAATCTAATTTTTCTGTCTACTTCTTACAATCCAGATAAACCTGCAAATCACATTTAGCCCACCTCTGATGTGTGGGGTTCTGCCTCACATTCAAGAGGTCCCGATTTCGAATCTGGGTTACAGTGATTTACCTGGATAAATGTTTTCCAGGGTTCCCTCTTATTCTGAGAAGATGAATGTCAGATTCTAATTTCTAGGGACCTCGGGCCCATTTGAGCATCATCTTAAACATTTCGTTCATTCGCCGTCTGTAATGGTCTATCCGGTTAAAGGACTTTAATTATATACAAAAAGAAAAAGTTCACATTTACACATTTCGTTGTAGTATACGTGGAAGCGATAGTCACATTTTCAAAAAACATGTCACTATGTAATGCTTTCAAATTTCATGCTGTTTGTATGACCGCGACAAAAACAAAACGAATAGCGACTTCTCAGTTACAAAAAGTATCCAAAACAATAACAAAAATATCTGGGAAATAGTTAATCTCATAAAATATAATTATGTATAACAAACTGCGTGCTTTAACGGGATCTGCATTTCTTGTGTAGCTAAACTTTGTCTAGTCTTTTAGAGTTTACCAATTATACAAAAGTCATTCAGAATGAAGAAGACTTGAGAGTCTCTTCTCAGTAAGTTCAAAATATAGATTTCGTTTGTCATGAAAATACTTTAAACAGGGAGTATTTTAATAAAAATCATTGGAGCTGTTTTTTAAGAAAATAACAAATTTTGAAAATGCTTCCATGTAAAGGGTTGTTCAGGATGGGGAAGATTTTTTGAAAATCCTTGTGTCACATCTTTGAAAGATGCTGAACTTAAGTATCAAGTTTGGTATTTAACCGACTTCTCGTTTTGGATTTGTGCTGTTCAGACACACAGGCATATGGAGCTTTTGCTATAAAATATATGTTGCATTCACATGACTTTCTCTACACACTCTTCTACAAACTGTTCTTACAAAGCTTATTTTGCATCATGTTAATACCGAGAAACCTTCATCATTTATTTACACAATTCGTTGTAGGTATAACTAGAACATACTAAGCTAAAGCGATAGCCAAATTACTCAAAGCTGATCGCTATGTGATAGCTTTGGATTGGTTGGCTACGGAGAAGACTCGGCGCTGAGCCACATAGTGGATATTGTGTCTACGCCCTACAAGGGGGCGTCTCCGGGAGGAAGGATGAGGTGAGACAAGACACCGGGCGTCCGGAACCAGGAGTGACGGCACAGGAATGGCAGGATCCCTAAGTTTTCAGATAATGACTCCCCGTCAGACGGACAGGCAGACTGGGAACCCCACCCAGCACACAGGGGAGGGGGGTTTAACGTCCCTCAAGAGGTTAGGATACTCCCGACAGCCAGCCGAAAGCCGAGGGACGAAGAGTCACAAAAAGCATCCTTTTCCCCTGCCACACTATACCGAAACACCATCGCAGACACTTCCAACCCTGAAAGAGACCAATGGATGAAAGCTGAAGGGAAATGAGAATGGAGATGAAATGTAGGTTCAGGAAATTCGGGGATGTGAGAATCCTTCCCAGCATTAGCCTGGCGACCCGGAAAAAAACCGATAAAAACCCATGGGTCAGGAAGGTCGGCCAGAGGAATCGAACCCACGACCTCCCGAATGCGAGCCACAGACGTGATAGCTTTGAAATTCTGTTCTCCTTGTATGAACACGAGAAAGACAGAAAGAAAGAAAGAAAGAAAGAAAGAAAGAAAGAAAAAAGAAAAAAATAGCTATTTGCAGTTGAGAGAAGTATAAAGTATTTGAAAATCCAAACTAATAACAAAGAATATTTCAGAATAGGATTCAGGGGGTTTCAAAACATGTATATCCGGTAAATCTCGTTATTCAATTTTTGGGTGGAACACACTACTTTCTCTACCTCCTGTAGCTGTGTAGTAGAAAAAGTAAAAATTCTTTTTATGGATTCAGGGAGTCTCAAAACCTGTATTTCCGTTCCCAGTAGTAATCTCGTTATTCAATTCTTGGGTGGAATACAATACTTGCTCTACTTACTGAAACCATGGAGTAGAGAAGGTAAAAATGTTTTTTTTTTTTTTTTTTTTTTTTGATTCAAGGAGCCTCAAAATGTGTATGTCCGGTGAATCTCGTTATTCAGTTTTTGGGTGGAATACAATACTTTCTACCTTCTGTAGCTATGTAGTAGAGAAAGTAAAAATGCTTTGTTTGCATTCAGGGAGTTTCAAAACGTGTATATCCGGTGAAGCTCTTTATTGAATTTTTGGATGGAATACAATACTTTCTACCTTCTGTAGCTATGTAGTAGAGAAAGTAAAAATGCTTTCTTTGGATTCAGGGAGTCTCAAAACGAGTATTTCCGGTGGATATCATTGAATTTTTGGGTGGAATACAATACTTTATCTACCTCGTGTAACTACGTAATAGAGAAAATAAAAATGCTTTCTTTGTATTCAGGGGGTCTCAAAACGCGTATATCCGGTGAGTCTCGGTATTCAATTTTTGGGTGGAACACAATACTTTCTCTACCTCCTGTAGCTACGTAGTAGAGAAATAAAAAAATGCTCTCTTGGGTTTCAGGGAGTCTCAAAGCGTGTATTTCCAGTGAATCTGGTTATTCAATTTTTGGGTGGAATACAATAGGTTCCCTACTTATTATAGGTAAATAGTAGACAGTAAAAGGAAGAGTTGTGGGATAGATAAACAGCTGTTTGTCGTTACGGCATAACCAAATAGGAAAAAGTGTAAGTTAGTCTGTAACTTGAAATAATTTCTGGCCTAAATTGTTGTCAGATTAAGGTAAAATGCACGGAAAAGCCATACTTTATAAGGACATTATGAAAATAAAGAACATAGATTAGTTGATAATGGGTAGAGAAAGTATTGAATATTGAAAACCAACCATTTTGTTTTAACACTTGCTTATTACACAAAAATATGTTGCCTCTAATTCCTAAAAATTAGCTTGTATACTGCCTTTGTGGCTGTGCTGTAATGCACAGTTATTACTTTGTTACAGCAAAGTCTAAGGGAAATGTGTTGGAATGACATTTTCTTTAGTACTCTTAACTTCGTAGAGCAGGTATGAGCTAAGGCACCTGGCATAACCTCTCGATAAGGCACCCCGCTTATCCCCCGCTACAGGTGGAACGGAAAAGATTTGAAGCCGTCTGTACCAGTAAGGTAAAGTAAATAATGTCAGAAAACATAGGTAGAAAAGAAGTGTGGAAAAAAAGTAAAACAGCAGAGAGAAAATTTTGGAGAAATAGTGGAAACTCACATAAGATTGCTCAAGTACAATGAAGGAAACGTTTTTGCACCTGTGATAAAATGTTCGAAGAACTATCACATGTAATTTCGAAGTATGATCAGCATTCCATTTAAAATGAAATTGTGATATGGGTGTAAAATTGGAACAAGATCATTTCCTAACTTCATGCCTCGGTTAATCTTAAAACTAAGTCTATCAGCCAGCAACAAATCGAGAACTCCTGTGGAAATACACATATATGAGGGCTATTTTTTTTTTTTTTTTTTTTTGCAACCTCCGATCACTCTGCTACATGACTAGATAAGCATAAAGAGGCGGATTGTTACGACGCAGCAACCCCATCATAACGGACGCGTAAGATTTTTGAGATATGCTATTCACAGACACGCGCGGACTTTTTTCTAAAAAATCTTATGTTGCATTCACATGACTTTCACTACTCTTTATTGTTTGTTAGTAGTTATTCAAATTCTTATTACGAAAGTTTATTTTCCTATCTTCTTCATTTTATTCGAGATAAAACTTTTTGAAATAGGTGCATTACACCTTTCGTATAGTTACGAAGGGGATAGGGGTAGTCAAATGTTTTAGAACTGAACGCTATCCGTTGGCCTTAAAGTTTCATAGTCTTTCCATGACATCGCGAGAAACAACTGAAAATCCACAGAACCTGAGAGAATGGCTAAGTATTGAACAATTCAAACCATTAATAACGGATATCTCGTAAATGGCTGATGCCACAAAAAGTTATTTGAAATAAATCCTGTATTTTAAACATATCTACAGATTTTGTGTAGTACATTGTCTATCGTTTAACGTTTACCAGTTGTACAAGATTATAAAAAATTCATTCCGAATGAAGAGGACTTCACAGGCTATTCCGAGAAATTTTAACATGCACATCTGATGTGTCATGTAAACATCTCTGATATATGGTATTTGAATTAAAATCGTTCTAGCCATTTTATTAGAAAATAAAAAAACAATCGAAAAATGTTCCATATAAAGGGTAGCTGGCTGTAGGGTGTTTGCACTGAAAATCTTCATGTCGCATCTTTGGAAGTTATTGAACCTAAATACCAAGCTTTGGTATTTCTCGGACTTTTCGTTTATGAGCTAAGCTACACTCACTCACTCACTCACACACACACACACACACACACACACACACACACACACACACACCGCACGCGGAGGTTTTTTAAAAATTATTATTTTGGGTTCAAAGGGCCTCAAACATGTATTCCCGCTGAAATTTCGGTATAGAATTTTTGGGTGGTATGCAATACATTCTCTACGTACTGCGTACGTGGTAGAGGAAATAACCGTCGGCAATCGTAGTGAAGCCAATCGGCTCTCTCCGCCGGCATTATGACATGAAGCAGTGGTGTTCTCTCGTGTGTAAAAGAATGTCACACTGACAATATATTCTTATTATATGAGTTGTCTCAGATTATCGGTTTAGCATGTTTAATGTAGGTACAAATGTTTCAATAATGCTAAAATAGAAATTTACCGCCCAGAAATCGCGGTTTCGGGATAGATATCCCAAATAACGATACTCGCATTTATTTTAAAAACCGTCGCAAAAATTCCATTTTAAGTAGCCCAAAAGGCCACATCTGCCCGCCCTGCTGTCAAGTTGGTGACAAAACTAATTATCGAAATGTGTAATAAGCTGGGCTACTTCCTTTCAAAAGAAATGTTTGGGCAACATGCATAACTTGTTTAAAAAGAAAATTGTAGTTTTTGGAGAAAACTACAGAAAAAACAGCATCATTGCGGAACTTGTTATTGTATCGTGTTCCATTACTTCGTATATCATACTTTAGTGCTGCTCGAAATCGGAATGATATTTATCATATATATATATATATATATATATATATATATATATAGTGAGAGAGAGAGAGAGAGTGAATCACCTAAAACTTGCACCGCAAATATTTCGGAAATGGAAAGTGCCATTGATGTGCAGTTTTCACAGCATTGATTGGTAGTCAGGGGCTGGTACATTTAGCCTATAAACAAATTTTAATAATACTGAGAAACTGTATTTTTTGACCAAACATACAATTTTTTAAATGGAACAATGCCTAGTTACATAAACAGAATAAAGGTAGGGTAAATTGGAATGTCATGGCGTTTGTTGCAAGATTCTAGTGCAAGTGGTTTACGAGAAATCTTATTTTGAAACTTTTACGCACCGACACTTGTACAACCTGTGGTAACACAAACTGAAGAAAAACAAAAGGAATTACAACACTTCTGTGGATTCTTACAAGTAAAGAGAACATAGCCCTTCAAAGGTTGTGTTCAAAATGACCACCGGCAGCTTCAATACACGCTTCCAGTCTGCTATGGAAAGACTGCTGCACACGTTCTAGAATTTCAGCGGAATTTTCAGAGCAGGCAGCAGTAATACGTCGTTTCATATCGTCTGGTGAAGTTGGTACATCCTTGTAGAGTGTCTTTCCGCCTTCCCCACAGAAACAAGTCTAAAGGGGTCAGATCCGGTGAATGGGCCGGCTAAAGTACAGGTCCTCTTCGTCCAATCCAACGATTTGGAAACAATCCGTTAAGACAAGTTGTAGTACTTCGTGCACTGTGGGCTGGACAGCCATCATGTTGGTACCACAGGTTCCTCCTAGTCTGCAAAGGAACGTCTTCTAGCATCTGTAGCAGATGATCTGTCAGGAGGCTGCGATACTTGTGCGAGTTCATTGTTCCTTCTATGAACAAAGGGCCTATGAGCTGATGGTTCACTATCCCACACCACACGTTTAAACTCCATGGACGCTGACGTTCCACCTGACGAAGCCAACGGGGATTGTCAACAGACCAAAGTACATGTTTCTGCGGTTTACCTGGCCATGATTAGTAAATGTTACCGTATCACTAAACAAGATACATAATTAATCTGGAGTATCATGTCTTAATGTCCATGTACAAAAGTTAACACGATTCTCAAAGTCGTTTCCATGCAGTTCTTGAGGGAGGGAGATGTGATAGGGATGGAACCTATGTCGATGGAGAATGCGTAGTACACTTGGCTAAATGTACGAGCTCCTGATTACCAATCACTGCTGTGAAAACTGCACATCAATAGCACTTTCCATTTCCGAAATATTTGCGGTGCAAGTTTTAGGTGATTCACCCTGTTTATTCTTCTATAAACTATTCTTATAAAAGTTTGTTCTTGTGTCTATCTCTTGTTAATTGAGATAAATTTTTATAACACTTCATTTGAAATATAAGGATGATTCAGTAGGCTAAAGCGATAATCAGATTTTTAAAATGCGGTTGCAATTGTGCCGGCTTTCATATTCCATCGTGGCATGACCATGAGGGAAAACGAAAAGGTAGTATTGTTAAATTCATGTGACTTTCTCTTCTCGCTCTTCTACAAATGATACTTACAAAAAATTTATTATTTTTCTGTTTAATCCTAATCGAGGTACACATTTGTCGAAATGGTTTTATTACACCTTTCATTGCAGGTATAAGGAGAATACATAGACTTAGGCTTTGAATAGTCAAATCCATCGCTATGGGATGGCTTTGAAATTCCGTTCTCTTAGTATGACATTAGGATAGTTGGCGCAGGGGAAATGGTGGTACATGGGAGAAAATAGGCTATACTAGGAGAGGTGCGTGAGAGAGGAGGGGTTGAAAGTGTTCCAGGAACAATTCAGCGTTCATTGGCGGTAGATAGCAGCATAAGCGTGTATATACGTTCTTTGTCTGGGTGTTCGACGCATCTGGTGTACGACGTATTTATAATGTATAACGTAACAATTTTCCTTCTTGTATGCATCTAATCTAACCTGAGCTACCCTTCTGCTTCTCTAGTGAAATTGTTGCGTTTTATGCCTTTATTATTTTAGATGTTTATGTTGATTTAGCATTATTTTGAGCTTTAATTAGCTTTTGTTACTAGGCGTCTCCTCTTTTTACCTGGGCTTGAGACCAGCACTGGAAGTTATTCCTACTGCAAAGTTTCCGCCTTCCATCTTGCCTGCTAAGTATATGCGAGTGTTTCCTGTCTTTCCTTAGAGCAACCCAGTGTGTTTCTTCATGTTCATACGTGTCATGATTTACACTAATCCTCTCTTTCAAATGCAGATATGTCAGTCACTCATACTCCTCTAGCATGCACTTCCATATCAATGCTATTCAGAGCGGTCTCCACTACATTTTGGGCGTAAAACTCCTGAGTAAGGCTTCCTTCGGAAGGGAAGTAACGTCGGTGGTCCCGTACCATAGATTTACGGCACGTAAAAGAACCTCAAGTCTGATAAAGAGGCCTCTGAGCTAAATTTCCGGTCTTTCACGCCCAATATAGGACTGGACGCTAAGAACCACATTACTTAAAGAGCGTTAAAAAATCCTTTATAATTTCCTCTTTCCTATTTCTTCTATTCTTTTTCTGAGTTTTTGGCCTTTTCTTTAAACGTTTTGCTTTAACTGCTTTACTTTTTAAGCTTCTGGCCATTTTAGAAGCAGCGACTTAAGACGCCATAATCGACACCATTGTAAAACGTCTCCCCTTTTCTTTCCAAGTTTCCTTCCTTTAGATTCCATCTCATGGTTCATGATTTCTGTAAGCTGTTTATCGGCACCTTTCTTTTTTTTTATGTATTGGCCGCAGAGACGATTTCAGCAATGCCTCCAGCGGCAGCATCTACAGCTGCGATGATAGGTATGAGTGGCAAAAAGCCAACCCTTCTTCCCCTTCACCCTTCCAGCATCCACCACAACCTTGCCCTTCATGATTGCAGTTACTATCCTCGCAGCTATCCTTTTACCCAAAGTTGTATCCGATGACTGATCACTTATCCAGGCCCCCTCTGCAAGAATATTATATGCCAATTGCCTTAAGCCCTTTCCTTTTGCTCAGCATATGCAATATTGTGTTCTTTACAGACATTATACTCCTTGTGGCAGAGATTACGCTTCCCACTTTCTTTATTCGTCTTTCTTCACTTTGTGCTTACTAGGTGTATGCGATTGATAGTCGAGTTAACTCCCAATTTCTTGGAGTAGACTCACGTAGAATAGCGATATATTAGGGCATGTAACGCATTTCTTATGCGGGGTCACAACGCTGTAATATCCACAAGCATATGTATATTTACTGTCATGTTACTCTTTTGCCGTCATGAAGTGATAGAGCTGTTTTGTGTACTTCCACTAAGCTAACAATATGAGGTTGAAAACGTTTCAAATTCATAGATGTTATTATATTTTTCGTTATCCTTTTTTATTTCAAGGTTATCCAAATAGCTGTAAAATGTGACGTACTGCATATAAGGGTGCTATGTTTGATACCTTTGATGTTTGTATTGACAGCGTCCGAGATATCGAGCGCATGCAGCTTGGGTCTAAAACCCACAAAACATTGGATTATTTTTCCGTTAGCTTCATCTTTAAAATTTCCTAAGTTTTTTTCTGTGTTGTATAGAATGACCAACATGCTTTGCAGGATAATCAGCTATATCTAGGTGATCATGAAAACGTAGCTTTTCACGCTATGCATATGTTATAGTTATTCGATGGGTAAAGGATTCAGTGCCCATATACATAAGCTTACGGTTTTCAGCTGCATAGTACTGCAACAATACATCATAATGCTAGCGATACATGAGGGTTTTTCAAATTTCCAACACACTGGTACCAAGATATATTATTTTATCAAAAGTATTCGGGCACCTATTTGAAATTGACTTTAATATTTACCCGTATCCCGTTTCCTAATCCTGGACATAAATATGGAGTGGGTCCACCCTTCGAGTTTATGGCAGCTTTAATTTGCTGCGGACACTTTCAGTGAGATCTGTATTTTTTTGGAGGAATGACAGACTAGTTTTCCGGAAGAGCCGAAACCAGAGAAGTAAGTGTTGTTGGACGCTGGGGTCTGGAGCGAAGTCGGCGTTCTAACTCATCCCAAAGGTGTTTAGTTGGGTTCAAATCGGGACTCTGGGCAGGCTAGTCCATTTGAGGAACGTTATTTTCCACAAACCATTGCCTCACAGATGCAGATATATGACAAGGTGCATTGTCATGCTGTTACAGACAGTCATCATGTGGTTACTGGTATCTCTACCATATGCAGTGCACAATGGTTTAAAACGTGTTCATATCCTTACGCATTTGGATTTTTCTTAAATATGTTTTCTAGATATATCTTAAACATAAAAAGGGGACCACTTCCTAACCACGAAAAACACCCCCCATACCATAACACCACCTCCTCGGTATTTCACTCTTGGCACTAAACATGATGGCAGATATCATTCTTAAGGCAAATATATGGACGCTCTTAGGTTCCGCTCAGAAGCCTCTATTAGGCTTGAGGTTGTTTTGCGTGCTGTAAATCTATGACACGGGATCGTCCCTTTAGTTCCTTCTGAAAGAAATCATGTTATGAATTTTGATGCCCGAAAAAATCCTTCGCTCTCCGCCAGATTTTAACCCGCGACTTCGGGAACTAGAGGCTAGCATGGAGGACGACGTTCTGCAGGCATTCGCCAAACCCACAATCCTTACATCGGATTTCCACAGGATGTATCACTCCAAATCAGTCGCTTCCAGTCATGCGTCGTCCAATGGGGAGCTCGTTACACCACCTCAAGCGTCGCTTAACTTTAACTACGGAAATGTTCGACTTATGAGCACCAGCTGACCGTGGTACCCAGTTCCTGGCTGGACTGTTAGTAACACTATGTAACTCATTAGTTTTCCCCTCCACTGATGATGTGATGTGTCGTCCTCCGTGGTGTAGTGGTTACCATGCTAGATTTTAGTTCCCGAGTTCGCGAGTTCATACCCGGCGAAGGCGATGGATTATTTTCGGGCGTAAAAATCCCTAGCATGGTTTACTTAGGAAGGGAAGTAACGCCAGTGATCTCGTGTCGTAGATTTACGCCACGTGAAAGAACCTCAAGCCTGATAAAGAGGCCTCTGAGCAAAATTACCGATCTTTCATGCCGAATATAGAATGGGACACTAAGGACAACAGCAGTTAAAGAGCGTCCATAAATAAAACTCAATTCAATTCTCCACTGATATTGCGATTGTCTACAACCACCGTTCGCAATGTTCGACGATCCCTGTCCATAATGAGGTCTACCTGGTCTTGGTTTAACTGTGGTTCTTCACGTCTCCATTTCACAATCACACTAAAAGTCGATTTGGGCAGCTTTAGAAGAGTTGAAATGTCCCTGATGTATTTATTACTCAAGTGACAACCAATGACTTGTCCACGCTCGAAGACACTGAGCTCTCTTGACCTATCCATTGTGTTGTTACTGCTTATCTACTCACAACACAACACTCACCATCTCGTTTTATGGTGGCGGATCCGCCTCTCGCGACATCTAGGGTTCAGTTCCGTATTAAATAGGGATGTCCGGATACTTTTAATCAGTTAGTGTATATTTATATATAGGTATATCAAAGAGAACGTTACATGAAGTCATGAGTATAGCAACCAGATTAGTTCTATATATTGTTTTGTCAACGAATGTCGCTTTCGGATCAGCTTTTTTAAAGTTTTTCACACTTGGCAAGTCGTATATCCATACAGTTACGTACATTTTCCATGGACTTTCGAACATTGCATTGTTGAAATGTTTGTGCAGATCCTTCTTAAAATCATTTGTAGGCTGTTGTAACTTGTCATTGAATACAGCTTACGGTTTTAACCGACATGACGGGCGAAATCGCAGTGCATGATGTATTTTTGTTAGCCGTAATCCGGGAGGAGAGAGAGTGTCTGTTTCAAGGTTATGTAATGTACTACATGGTTTCTTTGGGGCCCAAGGTGTGGAATCAGCTTCTTTGTAGAAGAATCCGAAGGCTGTAACTAATCGGTCATGAAGCTCAGTAGAATACTGGACGCCAACTTCTAAAATATATCCGAACGGATCCTCTTCAGGCTTGGGGATGTGTTCTATGGAGTGATGATCTCTCCAAATCTGTATATATGAGGTAAGTAGCTTCGGCTTCCTTTCCACACTTTTAAATTGTCTTTGTAGGCATGACTATCCCAGCCATAGCATTCTGAGTCAAGATAGTACTATGTTCTTTTAGTTTTTCCAATCCACTTCGACCGTACCGATCATTAAAATGTGTTTAGCAGTGTTCGTGTACACAAATAGATGGAGCATGTGTACACTGGCCTTTATATTTTACATTCTCACGACGAATAAGGTTCTCAAAATTCTTTGTGTATATATAATATATATAATATATGTATACACACAGAGCCAAAAAATACGAACCGGATGAGCGGATGAAACCATACAACATTTTTAAAACTACTTAACAACTTTATGAAAGGAAATGCTGAAACTGGGCACCGTCGTTGTCCATACACCCTTGGCACCTCTTTAGGAAACTATCAATCACTCGCCGTAGTTCACGTTGAGAAATACTGGCACTTTCCTGGCAGATACTTTGTTTTAATTTTTCCAGGGTGTGTGGGTTTGTCTCGTACGCTTTGGATTTAGCTACCCCAGAGATAGAAATCGCAGGGGGTGAGGTCGGGGGACCGAGGGGGCCACAAATGTCTACTAATAATTCAGTCCTCAAACACACTTTCATAAAGCTGAAAGAACATGTGTATGTCCCACTACTGCCTGCTTCTCTTCAGGAATTGCGACAGCGAATCGTTGAGGCGGTGAACTCCATAACGCGGAACCAGCTGATTCGTGTGTGGCAAGAACTGAGCTACCGTTGTGACATTATTTTGCCACTCCTTGTGCTAATATTCAATGCGTCAAACTTTGAAACGTTTTGAGTCCAGTGGTGTTGGGATTGTGCTTCTATCTTGTGTGGTTCGCGCGAAATTGTGAAATCTCCCCTTTACTTTTGAATAACCTGTATTTTAACTCTATGGAGAATGAAAGGAAAGAATAAATGAAAAGGTGTGAAAACATAACTTAAGATTACACATGAATGGAATGAATTAAACAAGGAAAGAAACTCACATATTCTGTCTATGTTGCTACTTCTAAAGCATTACGATAACTGCGATTTATCTAAGTTTATTTATAGTGCCCTTTATGTTAATATTTTGAAATTTATTTTTATTTTTTCTTTGTCTTTTATTTATGGTTAAGGAAATGGAGTTGATTGTGGTGGTCCGGTTTTTCTTAGTTTGTTATTTTTTTAGCTTTTGTTTATTTTTTTTATTCTTCTACGATTTTTATTTTTGGTCGTATGTTTATGGGGATGTGATGGTGATGGTGATGCTGATTGTGTTGGTTGTGGTTCTTTGTTAGATTTTATTTTTGTAGATTCTTTACTTTTTTATCTACGTCTAACCTTGATGTCGTATTTTTATGAGAGTTGTGATATTGATCTTTGTGGAGATTTTTAGTTTTTTATTTATGAATGCTCTTTATCTACTACGGTTCTTAGCGTACCATTCTATATTGGGCGAGAAAGACCGGAAATTTTTCTAAGAGGCCGCTTCATCAGGCTTGAGGTTCCTTTACGTATCGCAAATCTACTACACGGGACCATCGACTTTACTTCCCTTTCCAAGGAGGCTATGCTAAGGACTTTTACGCCCAAAGAAGTCGATCGCCCTCCGCCGAGTTTGAACGCGCGACCTTGGGAACTATAGGTGAGTATAGCGACCTCTTCAGATGGTCTCATCGATGTCTTTGAAACATTTAGAGACAAAACGTTGGAAACACATAAATTGCATCCTTGTCTTACATGGGGCGCTATGCAGCTATCCTGCAATTGAATCCGAATTGTTTCTGAATTACGATCAGCTTCTCATCGTGGAATTTTGCATAAGGGGAGAATTATGCGAGGTTTCTCATCGTTACGCAAAAGCTAACAACGTTTGCATGGAGAAGTTCGATCCGTTGAAATCCTCTCAGTATTTTACATGTGGAGGTCCCCGTAAGCAATATGGTTCGGGGATGTGACAAGACTTTCGTTATTTATGGGGGAATGATTGTTCCTTCAGACAGTATTGACGTAGAAACACTACAAGATGATCCGCTTGGATATTTTAGAAGCTTACGTCGAGTATCCTACTCAGCTACATGACCTACATAACGATTTGCCATTCCTGACAGACTGTTTGAAACCTTCGGATTCTTCTACAAAAAAGCTAATTCCACACCTCGATCCCTAACGTAAATATGTAGAGTATTGCATAACCTTGAAACAGGCTCTCTCGCATGGACTTCAGCAAACAAATATACATCGTAAACTGCGATTTCGCCAGCCATTTTGATTAAAACCGCACATTGAATTCTATAAAAAGCTACGAGAACATACTACAAATTATGAGAACGATCTGTGGAAACGATTCAAGAATGACAATTTTTGGGCAAAACCACGGAAAATATCCGTAATCATATGGATATACGACTTTTCACAAGTGAAAAGACTCTGAGGAAGTCTAATGCCAAAATTTCTCGGCAGAACAATATATGCAACTAATATGGCTGCCGTACATAAGGCTACACCTAAACTTTTCTTCGATAAATCTAAATATATTGGTAAGAGTGTGCTTGAGATTGCCATATTTTGCTACCATTATGACGTATTGTTACCGCACTATGTAGCTGAAAATCTGAAGCTTAAATACATGGATATTGACTCCATCCATCAAGTGAATACAACAGATATATACCGTGACAAACTACGTTTTCTTATGTACCTAGGTATACCTGATTATCCTGTAAAACATGTTTGTCTTTCTGCACAACAGAAAAGCTGTCGCAAAATTTAAGGATGAAGATAATTGTAAACGCATCCAATGTTTTTTAGGTTTTAGATCCAAGATGCATGCGCTCGGTATCTCTAATGCTGTGTTGAAGAAGATCAAAGGCATCAAACATAGCGCCCTTAAGGAGTACATCACATTTGATAGCTATGTGAATTGCCATAAGAGCAATCGGACCATAAGAATACACTTGAATTTAATATGCTCTTAACATGTTGTTAGGTCAATATATGTAAACAAATTAGCTGTACCATCCAATGATGACAAAAGATCCATTGCAGATGACGGTGTATCTTCATATGCTTGTGGACATTACGGCGTTGCGAATCCTGCATAAGAGAATGCGATATATGCCCTAATATAATGATTTACTCCGTGAGTCTGCTTGCAGAAAATGGGAGTTGACTCGACTATCAATCGCAGACACCCATCGGACACATGATGAAGAAAGAATAATAAAGATGAAGGCGGTAACTGTCACTAGGATTAACTTCTAGCGCCAGTGTCAACACCAGACAAAAAAGGAAAGACTACTAACAACAAATCAAAATAATTCCATAACAAGCCTGAATATCATGTAGTACTCCCTCAAAACCCTGATAAAGAAGTGTCTAGCAATATCATAAACAGAAAAAAATAAAAAATTCTACAGGTGGGAGGCTCAGTAATCAACCAAGTAGACGACGTCTGTAAACAACACAATATTGCGTATGCTAAGCACAAGGACACTGCTTCAAGACACTTTTTAGATAAGATGCTTACGAGAAGGCCGGCAAATGGGTTGAGTTATCACATTCGACTATGGGTTAAAAAATAGCAGCGAGCATCGTAATGGCAATCATGAATCGTAAGGTTGTGGTGGATGCTGGAAGGGAAAAGAGGAAGACAAGTTGAATTTTTACCACTCATAGAATCGTTCCAGCTTTAGGTGCTGCTGCTGCTGGAGGCACTGCACGAATTGTCTCTGCAGTCAAATTTAAAAAATCTGATGTGTTACACTCACATGACTTTCTCTACTCTTGTACAATCTATTTTTACAAACGCCTATTCTCCATATGCTTCATGGTAATCGAGATATCGAGATGTCATCTTATTGGTAATTTTCTTGTAGATGCAAGGGGAATATGGTAGCTTCTAAGCGATAGTCAAATATTTTAACGCTGGTTGCTATGTGGCGCATTTGATTCTCTTTGCATGTCCAGGACAAAAAAAAATGAATAACGAATTTGAGAAAAAGTATAAGTATTGGAAAATTTAAGGAAATAACAAGCAATATCTCGAAAACGGTTCACTCAACAAAAGAAATGTATGTGACATAAGTTGTGTATTTTAACGCGATCTACATTTTTTGTGTAGTAAAATTCTGTCTATCTCTTACGGTTTACCAGTTATACAAAAGTCGTTCACAATGAAGAATACTTTTGGAGACATTCCCAGAAAATTCGAGATATACATTTCATTTCTCATGACATTATCTTAAACATATGATATTTTCATCAAAATCGTTAGAGCCATTTTTGAGAAAATTAAAATTTTCGAAAAATGTTCCATGTAAAAGGTAGTCTGGGGTGGGGGGATTTTCTTGAAAACCTTCGTGTCGCATCTCTAGAAGATACTGAACCTAAATACCAAGTTTGGTGCTTATCCGACTGTTCGTTTTTGAGTTTTGCTGTTCACAGACACACACACACAGACACATACACACAGACACATACACACACAGACACACACACGGACATGTTTCCAAAAATGCTTTTTTTGGATTCAGGAGGTCTCAAAACATGTATTTCCGGTGAAATCTCGGTATCGAATTTTTGGGTGGAATGCAATACTTCCCCTACTTACTATACGTAGTAGAGAAAGTAAAAAGGGGCAAAGGCTGCCAGTGGACTGCTTAGAGAAATCATGATACATGAGATGGAGTTTAAAAAAGGAGATTTCGATAGAGAAAGAGGAATAAGAATAGAGGAGGAGCTCTGTTATCAATGATATCGATTATGGTATCTTTAGCTACTGCTTCTTAAATCAGAAACTTAAAAAATAAAGCATTTAAAGGCAAAAGTTTAAAAAAATGGTCAAAAATAGGGAAGAGTGTTGTACATTTAGCAGAGAAAACCCTTAGCATTATTGATATCGACGTGTATGCCATACGTTTAGAGGAGTATTTTATGTGATTGAACAATTCGCATTTCAAAGAGAGGATTAGTGTAAATCTTGACATATGAAAATGAAGGAATACACCTGGTAGCTGTAAGGAAAGAGTAAAAATTAAGTGTCGCATATACCTAGCAGACAAGAAGAACAAATTATGAGGATGGCGGTAACTCTGCCACTAGGAATAGCTTCTAGTGCTGGTCTCAAGCCCAGATAAAAAGAGGAGAGACGCCTAGCAACAAACCTAACTAATGCTCAAAATAGCGCTAAAACTCAGAATTAAAACCCTAAAGTAATAAAAGTATAACACGCAACAGTCCACTAGAGAAACTGGAGTTTAGGTCAGGTTATGTTAGGTTAGATTAGATTAGATGCATAATACAAAGAAATCTCATACGTTATTCACGATACATACGTCGTGCAGCAGATGCATCGAACTATTCCCACAAAAAACAATATGCTTCAATCTACCTCCAATGAACGCTAAATTGTTCTTAGAACCAACCTGAAACACCTTCAACCCCTCCCCCTCAAGCACTTCTCCTAGTATTCCCTATCTCTCCCGTGTAACACTATTTCATCCAGCGCCAGGAGCCCCCTAACTTATCTACTCATGATCACGAGAAAAAATAAATGGCGACTAAACTGCTTACAAAAAGGTATGACGTTTTTGAAACTCGAAGCAGTTATCGAGAATATAAATTGTCTGTTTTAATAAGATCTGCACTTTTTGTGGAATCATTTGTTTTTCTACCTCTTGCAGCTTGCAAGTTCTAGAAAATTCCTTGAGAATGAAGAGAGCTTCAAATACTATTCTCAGAAAATTCATGACATACATTTTATTTGGTATTTTCATCAAAATCGCTAAAATAATTTTCTGAAAATAAAAAAGCCAGAATCTTCCATAAAAAGATACTTTGGCATGGAGGATTTTCTTGAAAATCATCTTGCTGCATCTGTAGTGTGGTGGGGGTTGGACAGCATAACTAAAAACGAAGACCTTGATGAATACTAAACCTGATATACAGTGGTGTGCAAAACCTAAGGACGAGATGGGTAAAGTAACATAACAAAGTAACTACTTGGTGGAAGTAGATGAAGGTGCGGGAGCATGTTGCCAGAGGTCTCTCACACGTACACAGAAAGCTGGACGTCACATGGCGTGAGTGTAGCGAGCTTATAGTGTCAAATGGTTCTCTTCCCGCAACACGGGGCAGTTGACGAAACAGGACAAGACGGTGTGTGGTAATCAACGAGCTGTTACGGTGCACTGTAGTGGTGTTCTTCATTGCAACATGGCCCGTAGACACCATATGGATGACTTCACACGGGGAAGAATCATCGGGAAACTGGAAGTGTGACGAGTGTTGCTCAGGAGTTTGGAATTGCTCACAGCATTGTTTCACGTGCATGGGGAACCTTCCAAACCACGGGCACTGCTGTTCCAAGGACAGGTGGTGGTCGATCACGGTCAACTACAGCAGCAGATGACCGCTACATAGTGCAACAGGCAAGAAGTGATCCACGCCAAACAGCGGGTGCAATTGCAACCACATTTAGTAGGACAACTAGGAACGTAATCTCATAATTCACAGTGGCATGGCAACTACACCGAGATGGTCTCTTTGCCCGACGGCTAGTACGTTGTCTTCCATTGACATCCGCACATCGGCGGCACCGTTTGCGATGCTCCCAAGAGCATCAAAATTGGACCAACGAGGAATGGGGTCGCGTGCTCTTCTCGGATGAGAGCAAATTCAGTGTAAGTAGTGATTCTCGACGTACCCTCATCTGGCGAGAGGTGGGAACACGTAATGAACCCAGGAACATCCTTGAACATGATCGTTTTGGTGGTCCGGGTGTTATGGTTTGTGGAGGCTTAATGTTGCATGGGCGCACCGACCTCCAAATCTTTGAACACGGTACGCTCACTGATCAACGTTATTGTGATACTGTACTCCTTCCCCATGTGCGTCTTTTCAGGGGTGCAGTTGGCCCTGACTTCATTTTATGGATGACAATGCGCAACCGCATCGAACAGCGCAGGTGGAGGATCTCTTGGAACGAGAGGATCTTCGGAAAATGGACTGGCCTGCGCGTTCCCCCGATTTAAATCCCGTAGAACACGTGTGGGATGCTTTAGGGAGACGCATTGAAGCACATCCACATGCACCAACGACCATCCAACAGTTGTCAACAGCGCTGGTGGAGGAATGGAACGCCCTACTACAAGTACTCCTTACCAACCTTGTGGCCAGCATAGGAGCACGATGCAGAGCATGCATTGCCGTCGGTGGTAATCATGCACCCTTTTAAGCACCATGTATCTGTTTCTGTATATCTAGAGAGCTATCATATTGTATTGACTTTAGTCTATGAATAAAAGTGGCATTTCTGTTCGTCTCATTGCATATTTCCTTTAGTTGCCTACTGTAGCGTACCGTAGCAGTTCCCTCTATATATCATTCAAGTTTCATCGAGCTGTGTTACTTGGCAGTGTCACAGTATGCGAAGATTGCTTTCGTCCTTAGGTTTTGCACACCAGTGTATAAGTTAGACATCTTCCTATGTTGGGACACGAAGGTTTTCATGGTATAACTGGCGCAAAACTTCTGGAATCGTGACCTTGATTGCCAGCCCAGTTGCCGAGCCTAGGAATGGTTTATGTTTAGCTTAATCAACGAAAGCGATATAATACCTTTGCTTACTCACAGTTCGTAACACATACAGTCTGCATAGAAAGTGTCCGCATCTTGCAATTTCAAAGAGATCAATACGTAAATAGTGCTATTTTATATTTGTGATATTTATAACCATGGCTCCTACGTTTTCAAAGTTAAATGGTAAGGTATTACGTATTCAAAACAGGGAAATAATTGCAAATGTCCTCGACTTCATGAAGCAAGAAGCAGAGATGAAGGAAGAAAATATATGTTTACCCGAGTTCCACAAAAGCCTTAAGAGAATGAGAGAAAGAGTAGCCAAAGCAACTGTTGTTTCACTGAGTTCCGTTTCCAGATTTCTCAAAGATAAGAAAAACCATTTGGATGAAAGAGTACCATTTTACACACCTGTAAAGAAACATAAGTTGCCTAAACGTATTACAGAAATAGACGATTTCGACAAATGCGTCATTCGGTGCACGATTCACAATTTCTATGTGGAAGAAAAAACTGTGCCAACAATAAGCAGATTGCTCATCAATCTGAAAGATGCCATAAATGTTCAAGGTGGTGCTACAAGTCTCAAATCCCGGCTATGGCACTGAATTTTGCAGTCTGATACTAACTTTCCAAATGACTATAATTTTATATCTACTTATATCAGCATAAATTTTCAAGATGCTGCTACAAATCTCAGAAAAATTATAAAAGATTTAGGGTTCAAGTGGA
Organism: Deroplatys truncata; assembly: GCA_030765065.1. Taxonomy (NCBI): domain Eukaryota; kingdom Metazoa; phylum Arthropoda; class Insecta; order Mantodea; family Mantidae; genus Deroplatys; species Deroplatys truncata. The sequence goes on from CM060982.1 coordinate 10,226,741, forward strand.
AGAAAACGAAACCAAATAGAGTTCTAATAGAAAAACACGACATACGATCTCAGCTGGAAGAGTAACATACTCAGACGTACAAATTAGAGGGTCAAACTATAGTGTATGAAGATGAGTCGTACATACACAGCAGTCATACATCTAAAAGTTGAAGTGACGATAGCGAATTAGGTTTTCAGGCACCTGTTGCCAAAGGGCAAATGCTTATTATCGTTCATGCTGTTCGTTCCATATGTCCTTCTTTTACAAGTCGCAACAAAAAAACAGGAGATTTTCATCAAGAAATGAATACAGAAAATTACATGAAGTGAATCAACACCATGTTGATACCTAATATGCCTGCTGGGTCTATTCTGGTTATCGACAATGCTTCACAATATGGTAACACTCAAATTGACAAACAAGCTACCTCAAATTCCTTGAAAGAAGAAATAAAAACCTGGTTGCTTAGGCATAATATAGCTTTTGATGAAAGCATGAGTAAAACAAATATAACTTAGTTAAAGCCAACAAATCCCTTCAGAAGTCATAACTCATAATACTTGGCCATATATTAATACAACATCGCCATAATGTACTTAGACTGCCACCGTATCACCCAGATCTAAACCCAATCGAATTAATCTGGGCTGATGTCAAAAACTGGGTGGCCTGCAGAAATATCACTTTTAAACTAAAAGATGTGGAGCAGTTATGTCGCCAGCGATTTGCAGAAATTGGCGGGCCAGAATGGGAAAATGTATATCGACATGTTGAATAAATTGAGAATCATTATTTCAAAAAATACGGAATTGCAGAAAATCAATTAGAAAAATTTCTCACCCAGGATAATGGTGCAGAAAGTAACGACAGCAGTGATGGCGGCAATTGTGTGAGTGATTCCGCAGAAGAGGAAGGGCTGTCAGGTGTGGAAGAACTGGAGGCAGATGGTTGACAGTGTTTTTATATTAAGGGCATTTTACAGCGGTGGATTTAAATATACTGTATATAACTATAAGTTTATCGTGTAGTGTAGTGCAGTGCATAAGCAGTGTGCGGATATTTGACAATGACTGTCCCACGCACTCTTGCAGCATGCAGACGACCGGTCACTTCCTGATCTGGTATGTAACTCGCTTCATAGCTGTCATTAAGATTTTCACGTGTCTAGAACTGTTGCGCCAGTTATAGAAAACGTTCATTAGTTTTGATTCTCTCAAAAATGCCTCTAACGATTTTGATTAAAGTATCATATAGTTTTAGGTATTTCAATAACGAATAAAATGTATATCTTGAGCTTTCTGGGAATAATTTATGAAGTCCTCTTCATTCTAAATGAATTAACTGGGAAACCGTAAGACGTATATAAAACCCCACTACACAAAGCAATTTAGATATCGTTAAAGGACATAGTTTATGTGAAGTAAAATTGTTATCGCGTTGACCATTTCCAGAGATATTCTTTATTGGTTTAAATTTTCAAATAATAGTTTTACATAGAAGGCATTGAAATCCATCCAAAAATTGGATGTTGAGATTTCATCAGAAATACATGTTTTCATTCCTCCTAATTCAAAGAAAAGCATTTTATTGAAAGGTCTGAGCTTGTGCATGCGAAAAGGTTGCCAGCAAAACTGAAAATTGGGATGATTGACAGATTTGGTATTTAATTTCAACGTTTTCCAATGAGGTGGCACGGATATTTTCATACCTCGAAAGATACCCCGATACAAAATCCCGCTTACATGGAAAATATTTCAACATTTTTAATTTTCTCAAAAATGTCTAACGATTTTTATAAAAATGTCATGTGTTTAAGATATTTATGCGATATATAAAATGTATACCTTGAATTTCGTGGGAAAGCCTGTGAGTGAGGTACTCTCGTTTTAAAGGAATTTTATATAATTTTGTGTAAGTGGTAAACGTTAAGAGCCAGACGGCAAACTCTAGCACAGTCAAGTAAAAACATTAACGTAACGTAAACTCCGGCACTATAAATTAGTAAACTCTCACATCATGGATCAGCAGAATTTTACTTCCCGCGTTACCATGGCTATGCGAAATGAGACAGGTGGTTTAAAAATGTCATAGAAGCATGCATTGAATTTGGAATGAAATTCTTCAATTGCATTCGGTTTTATTCTGTTTGTCAATATTCCGGTATCCCCATAATGCAGTAAAAAATACAGCTTTGTCAGAGATGTATTTATTGCAGATGTAGTTTCAAAAACGCATCCAACTTGTCACAATTAGGTTTCGAAACCATGAAACCATCTGTGAAAGAGTCGTTTATACTTTCGATATGCAGAAAAGCAAGACCAAGGAAATAGATTAAAAATTTCCCTACTTCTAAGCACTGAGCAGAGAACACTTTACACCGTCCAAGTTCCCTATTTTCCTGTACCAGTTTTAGCATAAGTGAAAAGCGCAGCTTATGATACATTGGGAGAAAACTTTACGTATAACACTATGTATAGCTTGTTCAATATCAGAGACGAAGACTGGCGGTTGAAAATGTAAGGTTTTGATCTACAAATGTCTTCGATTTTAGTAAATAAATATGTGTAGGTGTACACAATAAACCATACATAAGTGGCATTTAATGTTCGCTTCGATAACCATGCAAACAGAACATTAAATGCTCAAATCAAATTTTGAAGAAAGAAAGCAGGGCAATATTGAAAAGTTTTATCGACATAAGCTTTGTCACATGTAGAGAGAAATTGGAAATTTGTATCACAAGAAAATTGAACATTGCTAACGACATCGTTGTAACCTGAAGATCATCTTTTCGATTAGTTTTCAGGTTATACGCATATGCACTGATGATGTTGATAAAGTTGGAGCGACCGTAACCGAGAAGTTCTAATCAACAATCATCATCAAATCTTACAGCTTCATGCACTCCAGATAATGTTTTCGGCAATGGTGACAATGCAGCTGTACGTTGCGTCGAATGCGGATAACATATATTGTTGTTAATGATAGTTCATTTTCATGTGGTGAGGTTTCTTTCTTCCTTATCACTTTAGAGGGTTTGTTATGTATTAAAGCATCGTTTGCTCGCATTTTCCTTTTCAGCTCATTGGAAACACTTTGGCAATACAATGTATCATCTGGATCATAGTTGTGTTCGAAATTAGGTATAGAAAATCTATATCCACACTTCAGATTCCATAAGTATAAACTTTGCTAAGGCACAACTTTTTAACACAGCACCACCACACAAACCATTCAGAATGTTTAAAATATAAGTTACAGCCATTGAACAACCATAATTTTTTCCCATTTTGATTAAACATAACAGAACAGGCCTTGTCCATCCGGTAAGTAACTCAGCACTAAATAGTAAACAAATGCGTCTGTTTTCTGTTGTATGAAAACGAATGCAGTAGGGACTTCAGCCCTACCAACCGTTGTTTCAGAAGGTACGTGCAGCCTCCTGGTCTGCATCGGGTTGACTACGTTCACTCCCAGTTTACAATAACTCAGTCCATGTCTGTCTTCCTAAATATTAAAAGTAATGCAGCATTAACTAGTAAACAAATGCATTCCACTCCACGTCTGTCTGCCGTAAGTATGAAAACAACCGTGTGGGAGAGTACTCAATTGATAACAACTAATTATTGGTGCGGGAGTTTACATTTCTGCTGTTGTGCCGGACTTTACATATGCAAAGCATTCATGCTTTACAAAAAATGAACCATCGTGCCGGAGTTTACTACAACCGTTAAGAGATAGATGAACACGCACCACACAAAAAATGTAGATATCTTTAAAACGCACAATTTATTGCAAATAAATTTTTTGTGAATGATGTATTTGCCAGATATCCGTTATTATTGATTTCAGTTTCTCAACAGTCTTTTTAAGTGCTGTCGCTATTCAGTTGTTTCTCGCGATGTCATGTACAGAGTATGGAGTTTTAAGCCAGCATAAGGCTTTTAAACATTTGACTATGATTCGGTTTCCTGTACCTACAACAAAATGTGTAATGAAACACTTCTGTAAATATTTATCTCGGTTAACGTGAAGTACATAGTTAAGTTTTCGTAGAGGTTTTAAGGCAGTTTTATCACATAATAGTGATAAATTAATGCACTGTTATGAAACATTAAATAATCTGTATATAGTTGTTGTAATCACAGTTCTTATTAAACTTGTATGACTATGTTACTACATGTTTTATGTAATCTTGGTTTGTGAAAGCGCGTGATACAACAGCGAGGGTGAACTTATGAAACCAACAAATACTTTTTGTTAACTATGCGTTTTAAGAAGGCATAAATGACCCAAACACAAGGAATGCCCGATGAATTCAGAACCAGGAGATTTTCTTGGTTTTTCGTGCCACGTGACTGTTCAGAAACCAATCGAAAAGAAACATCTCTCCATCAGATTAATCATAAATATAATAAACTGCAACGAGAAGGATAATGACTCAGTTTTCATAAGAATGCTTTGTAGAAGTTATATAAAAAAATCACATCACTTCCTTTACTCTTGTACAACCTACAAACGCTCTTTCTCCATCTACTTAATATTAATCTAGACATAGATCTAGATAGATGTTAATCTTATTGCTAATTTTCTTGTAGGTGCAAGGGGAATATGATAGGCTTTAAGCGATAGTCAAATATTTTAATAGCTGGTTGCTCTGTGGAGCATTCCAATCTGTTTGCATGTCCAGGACATAAAAAAAACCAATAAGGAATTTCCACTTGAGAGCAAGTATATGTTTTGAAAAATTCTAAAAAAAAAACAAACTTATATGACAAATTGTATGTTTTAACGAGATCTATATGTAGCAACATTTTGTCTATCTCTTTCGGTTTACCAGTTATGCGAAAGTCATTCAGAATGGAGAGGGCTTTTGGGGATATCCCCAGAAAATTCAAGATAAACATTTGATTTGCTATAAAAATATCTTAAACATATGATATTTTAATCAAAATCGTTTGAGCCATTTTTGAGAAAATAAAAATTTTCGAAAAATGTTACATGTAAAGGGTAGTCTGGTTTGGGGGCATTTTCCTAAAAATATTTAGTTTCGCATCCTTGGAAGATAGTTAAACTCATATACCGAGTTTGGTACTTATCCGATTTTTCATTTTTGAGTTATGCTTTTCGCAGGTAGACACACACACACACATACACGGACATGTTCCCAAAAATACTTTATTTGGATTCAGGGCTCCTCAAAACATGTATTTCCGGTGAAATCTCGATATCGAATTTTTGGGTGGAATGCAATACTTCCCCTACGTAGTAGAGAAAGTAATAAACAATAGCGATTAGAAAGTCATGTGAATGTAACACAAGGTTTTTTTTTAAAATATTAAGTCGCTATTCGTTTTTCTCGTGGTCATGCAAAGATCGTGGAATTCCAAAGCCATCACATAGCGATCCGCTTTTTAAACTTTTGACTATCGTTTTAGCCTACTGCATCCTTATTAGACTAATTATCTAAAAGAGATCTAGAAGGGTGAGTAGAGAAAGTCATGTGAATGCTACATATAAGTTTTTTATAACGCGAATGGCTCACTTTTGGCGTTCAAATTCCATGCTCTTAGCATGATGGTACGAAAAAACGAATTGGGAATTATCACTTGAAAAAAGGTATAAAGTTTTGAAAACTCTTAACTAATTTCAAATAATATCGAAATATTAACCCCCAGAGAAAGTTTATTTCACGTGTGCGAAATCTGCATTTTTGCGTAGTATCTAATATTTGGTCTTTCTCTTGCGGTTTACCAGCCATCTACAATGAAGAGGACTTCACAGGTTATTCGTAGAAGATATGCATTTTATTTGTGGTTTAAACATCTTTAAAATGTGGTATTGTAATAAGAATCATTAGAGGCATTTTTGAAAAGATCTAAAATATCGAAATGTTTCCATGTAAATTTAGTTTGCGGTGGAGGACTTTCGCATGTTTTAAATATACTGACTTATCAAGTTTGGTATTCATCGAACATTTGCTTTTTTAATTAGCCTTTCAAATACACAAGTTCTAAACACACACATACACGTGCCTTTTGCTAATTTTTTTGGGGGGGAAGATCCAAAGAGGCCTCAAAACATATTTTTCTGGTGAAATCTCGACATCGACGTTTTGGGTGGAATGCAGCATGTGCTTCCTCCACCTACAAAGGTACGTGGTAGAGAAAGTAAATATGTTAGCGAAGTAAGAAAACAGCTTTCTTATCCTTCCTTCTTCGCTCGGGCATATTTAACTTGTGCATAAGGAGTTGTGGGCGCCGCCTCCATCACAACCGCAATTTGGTATTACTACTTCTAATAATAATATTATTACTATTAACTAATAAGAGTGTAATAGTGTAAAAATGTTTTAAAGCAATTACAATTAATTATTACTTGGATTTGCAACGTGCACAATTACTGTGAACTTTGACACTGCATGTTCGCTGCTAGTTCAGAAAGATGGAACAAGCTGCTCTTAATGCATCATCTAGATGTGTCTGTCAGGCTGGATCGGTATTTATTCTTGATGATGCTCTTAAATGGAAATGTGGCCTTGCAAAGATAAGTCGAACCAAAACAAGAATACGTTTTGAAAGCAACTTGCGGACCATGGGACATTTATTCTTGTCCATCAGAGTCCAGAAGTTGCATAACGTGATTTCAAAGTATATCTTCTTGTAAATTACAATTTCCGAAGATTACGTAACCTACCTCCAAGTTCAGTAATGTCAACTGAAGCGAATGGATTATTGATAAACATTATCTCTGTTTCAAGTGTTAAAAATTGGCTAAACCTGTGACTGAATTCTGTCACTAGGATTTCTAGATGCTGGGTAAAAGATAAATCACATTCAGCGATATTTACGTTTCCATAATTGATTTAAAAGTTGGAAGGTGTTAAAGGGAATTTGTTTTTCAATCCATAGGTATTAGTTTCCTCTGAAAAGCATTTATTACACTTATCATGCCTGAAAGTTGCGATTTTCCCCCTGCAATTCGAGATTTAGCTCATTTAATTTTGAAGTGATACCTGCCAAGAAACCTAAATCTAGTTGCCAAAGTATCTCATGAAGTTCTTGACAACCTTGCCCAGAAGATGATTTCATAAAATGTCTGATCTAATCCAGAAGACTGCAGAATCGTTCCAGAGTTTTCCCCTACTAAGCCACCTTACGTCTGCGTGAAGAATTATGTTACCATTCTCAGTATCTAATATATTCAAAAGATTTCTGAAGAATAGGTCACGTGGAGAAGAGAATTTGATTTAATTTACTACACGAGTTAAACTTCCATGATATGATCGAACTTCAAAATATTTACGCATAAAGCTTCCTGTGGATAATGTAATGATAAATAAATTTTGGAAATTAACCATGTATAACACAAAGAACAAAACGCGTTATTCCTACCAGTACATTCGTAAAAGGTTTTTTTTCCCTTTTAGCTAAATGTATCAGACTTTGTAAGAGGCCATTATCACATTATTTTGTTTAACTGGTTTTGTAAACACGCACTGCTGTAACATTAATTTAGATTTTAACTCTCTACCTTTGTTTACGTAATTCAGAATTAGCAGAAAATTCACTATTGAAGCTCGCTACCAAAAAAATTGGTATGTTATCGAAAATATCGAAAAATTAAGTACTACATTACTTTTCTTAAGAACAGACACACTACTCATACAGAATAAACACACCGGTTTTCTTCTGAATTCGACAAAACAATACTGCTGTTCCCAATCACTGCTAAAACTGTAAGTTCTTATCACAACAAAAGAGACGTAATTGAACCTAAGCTCTCAAGTTACACTGGCCCCCTTCCGTTGCTATGGGTTCGAAAAAGAGCGAATTTATTGTTTGCGGCATAGCTTTATTGGGATTAATGTGACTTTTTCTCCAATTCCCGACAAACTGAGGTCTGAGGAAATCCCAAATTAAGGCAAGAGGGGATAGGTGTCGGTGAATCTCTCATGTCTACTGCAGAAAGTTTTATGACACCACAGTGGCACAGCTGCTCAAGGGCGGATCCAGGATTTATGTTGGGTGGGGGCGTACCGGGTGGTTTGGGGTCCTCCCCAGAAAAGGTTTAAAAATTTAGCTTAAAAAATTTAAGAGATAGAAGAAATTTGGAGAATCATATCCTAAAAGGGGCAAAATAAAAGTGCTTTATCTGGTACTAACCATATTTATTACGTTTTGAAGCGCTAAACGAACGTATTACATCGGGAAAGTGTACTAAAATAGTTATGAATTAATGTACAAGTAGAAACTCCTAGTGTTGTTACTTACGTCTAAAAAAAAACAAATTCACTTATGCAAAAAAGAGGATCACCCATACAAAGAGTGAAAAAGCCAACTTCCTTTCTGCATACATTTTTACTTAAATGATAAAAGCCCATATTTCTGTGTTTTGCCCAACATATTTATTTACGACACGTTATTGATACTATGACACGTTATGACACTGTGTTGCAGCCTGTATTTTTTATTAATGTTTCGCTTGTTGAAGAGGGAGCGCGCCCCCCGCCCTCTGGATTCGCCCTTGCAGCTGCTTGAAGGAATAAAAATAACGTTAGGGCAAGTATCCTTTCGAGAGGAAAAAAGGAAAGGACTGGTGCTGTTTGGTTAGAGAAATAATAAATATAGCTTCGAGTGTACAAAAACATGCTTCATGGGTGTGTACTGGGAATATGTTTGGAAGGAAACTTTATCTTGAAAATTGAATTAATATTAGAAATGTTCGGAAGTTTGCTTGATGAAGAGTCAGGGCATGATGTAGAACCAATCTATATTTAACTGATTCTACAGCTTCTCCCAACCTTAAAAGACGGTATGGGATGTCTCTGTCTCTATCTAACGCATGCATGTTGCCTTTAGCTTCGTCCTTCTCTACTCTCGCGCTTCGCCAACTTACTAATAATATGGTGTAAATTTCAGCTTTGAACACATTATCCTATGCATACTTTTTTCTCTATCAGTCAGATTGTAGCATTGTTAGACCCTTCATAAGGTTCTGTTGGCACAAATTTCTAAGAAAACGAGGTTTTTCAGTAAAAGTTCGATGTTTGCTGTCTCTAAGCTTATCACAGTAACTAATAAAGTAAGGGGTACAGCGTAATAATATTTGTTTCTTACTTAGAGGAAACTTGAATGCTGATACCTACTCTGTTTTAATTCCCTATATTTAATAAGATCAGCGTTATACATATATATTTTTTAATTAGATATCTACATATGTAGTAGATAATTCAGCCAGCGAGAAACTTTCCTGTTATTACCCCAATAACAGGAAAGTTATCGGGGATCAAGCATGTTGAGGAGGGTTACGGACACTTTTTAAAAGAAGCCGGAATTTTGTAACTTGTGTATGACAAAATTCATCCATCTATTGAGCTACAGGTGCCAAGTGCGAGTCAGAAGGCCGTAAAGGTAACACCAGTTGTAAGGAAGTGGACACGTTTATGCCATGTGGAACACTATGAAGTGTTATGCAAGTTATTTAAAGTTGTGGAGGGAGATGCTAGGAAGAGACGAAATGTTGGTAAACTAGGAATAAATACAAAATAATAATGAATATGTTAGATTATTCAAGTAAAATAAGTGTTAGTAAGCCAGTAATAGAAACAGCTAAGGCTCCCGGGTGGGTGTTCAGATACAGTAGTGTCTGGGATAAAAAAGGAACGAATGAAAGGAGTTCTAAAGACGCCATCAAAAATGAAAGCAAAAAGTGTGTGGGAAACAAGAACACGCTAGGTTAACGTAATGTGTTGGAAAAACGCAAAGGAGAGTGCGGGGCATTTCATTCTTTGTTGTTTGTAAACATTCCAAACCTACCGCCATACCCTTCCAACTTAAAGCTTGTATCATTTTATATCTCTATAATTCTTTGATAACACATGTTGCTGTAAAATCGTATTTCGAAATACTAAAAATACAGAAAGCAGAGATAAAGCGCACATGAGAATTAAAATATCTTACAATAGTCCTAAATAGCAGTGCGGATATTTCAGTATTTGGTAATGTATCATTCACAAGTTGACATAAAATTGATAGACCGATCGCAGCTGGGCAACAAAGTGCTAGCATATGTACAGTACATGTGGCAACAGTGCGACCCATTTATCCTGTACTGTCTTTTAAGCGAGAGACGTGATGTAGTTATTTTGAGTTAAAGTAAGCCAAAATTCTGGAACACATTGCTTGCGAAGAACATAAAAATTATGCTTTTGAAGTTGAGGAACGTTTATTTGCTTTACAGCCGATAGTGCAATGTGTAAAGTAAGGTGATTTTTTTATTGTTGTTATTGTTTAAATAGTGGACTTTCTTCTTCCCTAGAATCAGTTCACATCAATCAAAAAAAAGTCCATCTCGGCGTACACGTAAAAAGCAACGTCGATAAAAAAAAATAATGCTTCATTATGTTGAGTAGGTCAAACAATTCATTGCAAAAAAGTGATCAGAGACCTAAAAATTATGAATAGAAGTTCTTAATTTTATCTAAAATAAAGAGTCATCAACATTCTACCCTTGGAAGAATGATCAAACTCATATTATTTAAAATAATCAAAGTGCTTAAGTAATTATTATCCTCATCAAATAAACGAATTTTACAAGCATGTGGTTATTGCATTGTTACAGTTCCATTAAATGCGATGTGACTTAATGATGTCCGTTCTAAAAGTTTTCGGGCTTACTCGGAGATGTAAAAATGGCCAAATTAGTATGATAATTGTTAAGTATCAACCTTTAGATGCCGTGCTGTAAAATTTCAGGTTCGTGGGTGTATTAGTTTGTGACGATCGTGTAAACAAACTAGTATTGGCATTTTCTGCAAATGGATAAAACTAAAATCGAACTGTGATAAATAGGAAAAATAGGAAATAATAATATGCCGAGGTCGCGGGTTCAATCCTGGCGGAGGGGATGAATTTTTTCGGGCATAAAAAGTCCTATCATGGCTTCCGAGGGAAGTAAAGCTTGCGGTCAGTGTCGTAGATTTACGGCACGTAGAAGAACTTCAAGCCCAATGAGAATGGGACGCTAATAACACTGTTAGTTAAAGAAACCCCATAAATAAAATTCAATTTAATTTTTCCAACAGAAATGTATTTAAAAGGAGTTAGATTCCACATACAGGATTTTCCCCCGTTATTTTCTATTAAAAAGTGGGCTGCTGAATTTAAGCGTAGTCGTACATCCCCGATTGAGGTACACCAGTTGCCTGACATTGCAAAGACCTCGATACCTCGTATCCACTAGTTTTGGCTAAAAGAAAGCTTTTCGCTCAATGGGTGTCGTGTTAAGTAACCAAAAACGCACTGGAGTGAACATTTCTCAGGAGTGTTTAGATTTGCTTTAACGCAATTCCAGTGAATTTCTCCATCGTTTCATAACAGCATGTAAAATACGGATCCAACTGTATACGTCAGAGTCCAAATAATGGGTTACAACAGTTGAAAGTGCACCAAAGAAGGCAAAATGCTCCTTTCAACACTTGTGGGTTCTGCTGCAGAACCGAATGAACTTCGTTTCCAAGTCGGATTGGTCTCCCAGCGATTACGAGACAAAGGTTTCCATCACCTGAGATAGTAGCTTATTTGGACAAATGTTATTTTACAGAAAGTATTAAAAAGTTGGGAAGTGGTCGGACTAAATATATTAATTTACAAGGTGACTATTGAGAAATAAATAATAGGAAGCCACATTTCTCATAAATGTTGGGTTTTCCTGGTCAGTCTGAAAACTTTCAGAACGCCTCTCGTATATCACAGAATGAATATCTGTTTTTATGTTGCTGCTGAAACTCCACTAATTGTTACATCATTTATAACAAGTTTCTAAAAGGACTAAAAGCAAGCACTAAAAAGCTTCTGGAACAAAGCTGCGCAAAATGTCTGCAATGCTTTATAACAGTGTTGTACAATGAGTGAATTCCAATAATAATAATAATAATAATAATAATATATTCACCATTAGCTTGTTTATCATGCAACATAAAAAGAGAATTTTGAATTTATTGTCCATTTGCTATAATTTGTTGTTTGTTTTTTCAAATAATAAAAACACTGATGGTTTGTCCATACTGAATTATAGATATTGTGAACACCTAGAGATACACATAGGTGTGTATTCTCCCTGGGCATTCTGCATCATAAATGTAAAGTTTTCTGGTTATTGGCAAATTATGATTTTAAGATTGAATATCAAATAATATTTCGGTGTGTTTTTTTCAGATTCTTTTTACGAAAATAAAGGTAGTTTATAGCCACTTGTAATAATGCGGTCAAAGTTCTCCTTCTTCTGTGTATCATAAACAAAGGAATGTACAGCGTCTCTTATGTTGGCAGTCCCAGTGATAGTGTTCGAAAATTTAAATACCCCCTCAATGGTAATGTAAAAAAAAAAGAAAAAGAAAATGATGGAGGCACCGATAAATAGGAAATCTGGAGAAGTGAAGTTCAATAACCGAAACTGATTTATGGACAACAGTATTCGTCGTCTCCCTAAAGTCCTTCGAGTGGAGAATTGCCCGTCATTAGAAAATAAAATCGGTTCCTGAAATTGAGTTTTATTTATGGACGCTCTTTAACTGCTATGGCTCTTAGCGTCCCAATCTATATTGGGGTGAAAGATCGGATATTTTACTCAGAGGCCTCTTTATTAGGCTTCAGTCTACGACACGGAACTACCGGCTTTACTTCAATTTCGAAGCCATGCTTAGGATTTTACGTCCGAAAAGATCCATCGCTCTGTGCCGGGTTTGAACCCGCGACCTCGGGAACTAGAGGCTAAGCATGGAAAATCAGCTCCTGCTGATATTTAATGTGGTGAAGGTATTCTTTATCGATACGTGAAATAGAGTGTGGATGATGTTTCCTATCAAGTTCGGACCCATTTTGTCATGTACTTTAACATTGTTTCTATAGAGCTCTGGGGTAGGCTGTAACACCCCGAAAATCCTCTTCGCTGCGCCACTCACGCTACAAATTCGATAACGGATAAATGTTGAACATAAGCCGAATTAAATGTTGTCTGCATTGTAAATTCAAAGTTTAAAAAAAGAAAAAAAAAGTTTGTTTTATGAAGTCTGAAACACAGACTTATACTGTGAATCTTGTCTTATTGTATTGGAGAAGAGTGGAAGCTTTTGTAATGGAAATGAAGGCTTTGCTTCGCGTGCTGGGCACGTGCGGTAGGATCACCTTTACCTATCAGCAATTCCCCCAAGAGCCTCTTAAAGAAGGGGGGAGGTGAAAGAAGGGAAAAAGGAAGCATATCCCGCACGCATCTGTCCGTGGCTGCATTCATACGATAATTAGATTTTTATGACGACACCCAGACAACTGGTTTCGGTTGGCTGCAAGAATAATGACAGAGATTTTCAGCAGGGCAATTTTAAAAGCCCAAAAACAGAGCGCCAAAGACATCCACGCTCTTAAACAGGATCTTCAAGGGACGGTGTACTCCGTTTTGATTATAATAATCCTAAACATGATAATGAAAGAAATCCGTAGGCTTGTGGCTGAAACTAGGGAAGAGGTAGCTAGCATAATTGGAAACACAGACTAAGCGCATTGCAGATTTTAAAACAGTCTTTCAGATAACGAAAATTGCATGGGATTATTTGTTACAATTTTTTTGCTATAGCATGCTCGACTGGGCTATAAGATAATTAGAGGGCTACATATCATGTAGCATGGAAAATCACAAGTTTCATCCTTGATCTTACGTTGATAACCACATAGCAAGTACCATACATCACAGTGCAAGCAAGACTCCTAAGAGGCATACAAAATGAAGTTCGTACATTACTTCCTTTTTTTGCTTTCTTCCTCCTCTCCTTTCGTCATTTTCAGTCTGCATTCTACAGGTAGAGTAGGTACTAGTTTTTCATATTTATCAGCATCACTTTTAACCAAATTCACTGTTAGCAACAACACTTTGAATGCATTTCTTGACTTTTTAAAAATTTTAAAATCGTGTTTAAAATATAGTGATATTGCAGCTGGCACTATGCCAAGTTTTGCGGGAATTATTTGTATACTTAAAGGCCACATTAAAGTAGTGTGTTTCGAAATGTTAAGTACTCATTCTTTTGTTTCGTAGGAGTTGCTCTGGCTATTTTCGATCCTTTCTCCATAATTCACGACTCTAAGACGAAAGGTAATGCATTCGTTAAGTCCGCCCCCCTCCCGAATGCTAGGCTAAAAACAGACGGGACGTTACGGGAGGGATGCTATGTTTTGGAATAGTGGTTGAAGCTGTTTTAACCTGGTAGATGACACGCTTTTGCAATCGGTTGTGATCACATCTACAGCTTACTATTACATTCCTGTCTGTTTATTCTAATTGCTATTTTTCAAGTTTTCACCTGACCATTTACTTTTTGTTGCTTGAACTTTGTGCATTGGGGAAGGTCACATCTGTGTGCTTTACTAAAACTGGTCTTGTTAAAAATATTGTTTCTGCTCTTATTCATATAGTGTGTGCTAAATTCACACCGGAACATAAAAAATGAAGAAGAAAAGGAATAAAAAATAAAGAGGAAAGGTACTAGTAGGCCAAAGTGCAATTCAGAAGGTTTTAGAACCCAAAATTAAAACTTATCAACCAGTATTTCCAGCTGAGAGACCTGACTATGATTCTTGTAATGATTGTGTGAATCTCATTACCAAATGTGTTGGATGCGGTGAAGATTGTGACATGATAGACAGGACTGGGAATAGGATATATAGCGGGCAGCGAGGCCACTTTTTTGCGTTTATATGACAAAAGATAGGGAAAACGAGGGTAAATGCTAGGTTGAGAGAGCCTTCAAGGAGGAAAATGTGTTTAGATGGGAGTGATAGGGAATACGGGAGAAGTGCTAGGCCAGACAGATGTTGAGGAGTAGAGTATGTGTTTATATGGAAAAGATAGGGATTACGGGGAGAGATGCTAGACTAGACAGAAATTGAGAGTAGAGTATGCGTTTATATGTATGAGAGATATAGGAAAACGAGGAGAGATGATAGGCTAGACAGATACTGAAGGAGTAGGAATATGGGCTTATGTACAGGAGAGATAGGGAATGCGAGGGAGGTGCTAAACTAGTTCAGGACTTGAAGGGTTGAATATGGCTTTTATATGGGTGAGATAGCAAACCGAGGAGAGGTACTGGGTTAGGCTAGGAGGGGATGAATGGTAGAGTATGCGTTTACATGGGAAGAGAGACGGGGAAAACGGAGGGAGATCCTATGTTAGGTGAGAGTTGAAGGAGGGGCAAATGCGTTTATATTTGAGAGGTAGGGAAAACGATGCCAGGTGTTAGGGAGGTTAGTGTTGATGCATGTGTAATATCTCGTCTTCTCCAGGAGAGCATATTTCACGGTTTAAGTGTAGTATATATAGTTGTGCATGATTCCACAGATAATTCAGGTAGTATCATAGGTGTTTGGGGTAATTCAGATAGTACCACAGGAGGGAGGATTCCATGGTTTAGGTGTGTATAGCTCCGTTGGATTTCACAGGTAATTTAGTAGTATCGTGCCTAGTAGCGTCCGGCTGGGTACGCTGTCTTCTAGCGTCTAGCTTCCACCGCCTAAATTTAAACTTTCAGTATATTTCAAGTCTCTGTTTGGCTAATTTTACTCCAATAGAATACGTTTATTTAACTTAAATAGTTTCTAGTTTTTTGATTGGCTATTTACAAACTGTTTTAAATATTACATTATTGTTCCAAGAACTATTAGTAGCATTATTAAACTTTCCAATTCATTATTGCCTCAAGGTTACCTTTCGGCTTCTACTTTATAATTCTCTTTGCTACGGAAGGCAGCTTGTTCTTATTCTCACAGCTCCTACATTGTTAAATTACGTAATACATTCACATAACATTATTATACATGCACACAATAATATAAACATAACACAATGACTGTTACATACACTTTTTATATATTATAGTATACACATATTGTTTTAAGGCGGGCTGTTATTGAATTTATATATTATATAATTAGATTGATATCATTTAAGTGTTAAAAATACTGTCTCAAATTGCCCCCTTTTAGAAATATTTAAAAATTAAATTTTGTTTTGTTTTGTCTTTTAATTTCTTTTTAAAATATTTTCTAAAAGTCTTCTGAAAGAAATAAACATAACCTTTCTGTTATAATGCTTACTATTTTTCACTGTCACTATTTATGTAACGCGGTTGTCACTACACTCGCATAGCAGAGTAATTTATCTTTTCTGTCACATCTTTGACACTTTTAAGGTCAACGACCTGGTGTTCAATGACCTGGGTAAAGTTTGTTTATTCACTAACACAGCCACTATTAAGTATCCTATGTGCTAGACATTCAACACTTAATTAGGCATATTAAAACTTGTTACTCTTTTTATAACGTATTTCTTAAACATATTTATATTTCTAACAATTTTTAATAATTTCTATCTTATGCTTTATAAATGTAGTTGCTATTCAGATTTCTTGTGTTTTTCTCTCACTAACAATGATTTCCTTCTATTACATCTTTTTATCTAAACTCTCATTTGTTATATTGACAATTGGTTACAACTTACATTTAGTAAAGATATTATTATAAATTACATTGCTTTCCCTTTTTATGTTCCAGTTATTGTATTTTCTTTTTCTCTTCTTTTTCTGTTTGTTCTTGTACCACACATAACCTGCTTACTTTATAAAGTAATCTGCCATTGATAAGTTGTTTCTCTATTATATTGTGAATAAGTTAGACTTGCCCTAATCTTATGCTGCACAATAGTATTCCAAAACTTATTCATAAATAAAACTCTAAATGTCTCAGAATTCATTTGCTACATGCTAGCATATGTAACCATTCCAAGGTTTTGTTATCCAAGCATTTCCTAAAAAGTATCATTTTTAATGCTTCAGGCAAATTTTTCAATTTAAAATATTCTACTAAATCATGAATAGATTGTACTGGACTTGAGGAAGCATTAAAATAACGTAAAGGCAATACATTGAGAACAGAATGTTAGTTTGAGATTTGATTTGTTACATGCACATGTGTGTCGTCATTACTGTTTCGTGTTTGAGAGTCTGATGCTATGGAAAAAGCAGTAGCGCCTCTTGTATTATTAGTTAACAAAGGTGATACACTTCTTTCAGCCTTGTACTATCATCATGCATTTTGATTAGCATTTACAGAACTAGTTACATTTGTATTTACTTTTGGTATACTGGTACTTAAAGTTTCAAAACTATTTCTAAGTTTTATCTATTTCTTTGCTACTTTCCTGTGCGTTATCATTTATTTTGTCTATCATTGACATTATTTGTCCTTGCCCAGTTTTTGCTTTTTTAATTGCATCTGCATTGGTTTTAGTCATCTCATGCATTTTACTTATTTCCCTGTTAAATCTATTTGTACTTGCATAAGATATGCATTTGTATTTTCTATTTCTTCAGTTTCCTGACTAGTTTCTTGTAGTTTATTTAACTCTATGGTAGTTTCAATTCGCTTATTAGTTTCAGTTAACTTACTATTAGTTTCAGTTGATTTATTTTTTAAATCAGATAATCCTTTTAGAATGCACATTACTTGTTGTGAGAAGTTTTCTTGCTCTTGTTGGCTAGATGTGTGGGATAGTATCTCTTTTTATGCCTAACTATGAATTTACAGATGATTGTTCTTCTACTTCTAACCTATTTGTTTCCTCTAGCTCTGGTTCTAAATTTACATTGTAATCTGTACTAGCTGACCTATCCTCTCCTATTTTCATTGTTTTCTATTTCCATTTTATTTTGTATTTTTTCTTTTCTTATATTTAGAATTGCTGAATTTTAATTTTCCACTTCTTAACAGCATAAAATTATTTTAATAACAATATATTTTTTCTTAACTATCTTGACAGTTATATATATATATATATATATATATATGTGTGTGTGTAGTATTGGAATTTTATGTCCTTTTCTCTGGCTGTGTTAGTAAACCTTTTTATTCTGTTGTTCCCTCGTAGATTGTAGTTGAATTGTTGCCTGAGTGCCCCGTACTCCAGAAAGAATTTTTGGTGTCCTTAGGTAACGTTTCTTAAAGTTCTACGATGTGCTTGTAGTACAGTCTTGTAGTTTCCTCGATTCTGGTAGCTCTTCATTTATTCTTTTCTTCTTTTCACCTATTCTTGCCTATTCTGGCCCCACGTTCAGGCGCCAATTTGGAGTAATTTTTTTTATCTTTTTTAAAATTTTAAGTATCTCAGATTTCCAGGTAATATCACAGGTAGACAGACTACAGGGTTGAGTGTAGCATAGCTTCGTATGATTTAACAGGTAATTCAGATAGTATCTTTGGTATTTAGGGTAATTCAGCAAACATCACAGGAAGTTAGATACATAGTTTCGTATTTCACAGATAATTCAGACAGTATCAGGGGTGTTTACGTTAATTCAGGTATTATCACAGGTAGACAGATTCCAGAATTAGGTGTAGCATAGTATCACAGTTAGTTCAGGTAATATAGTATGCATTTAGGATAACTCGACTAGTATCACAGAAAGTTTTCAAGAGTATGGTGTGACATAGTACAGCTTGATTTCACATCTAATTCGCTAATTCAGCTAGTATCGGTGGTATTTAGGCTAATCTGAGTAGTATCACAGATGTTGGTGATAATTTAGATCAGCGATTTGTATCACAGCTATTTAAGGTAATTTTCACATGATTCCCGTAGTATGTCAGGGATTTAAGTGATTTTCACAGGTAATTCAGATACTATCACAGGTATTCGTGGCAATATAGAGAGTAATTAGATTATAAACATTTCTTATCCAATGTTACAACACTTTTATATATGAAACAGCGTCTGGGACGGAGGGGGTTAAACAGTGTATAGGGTTACCTTGAGGTTATATAGAAGTAGCATAAACTAGCTCACCCGCATGGACATCATAAGTTGTAGTCTGCTTTGTCGTTTTATATGATTACAGTTTTATGCAAGTGTAGCAGCTTTATCAGTTAAATCATTGCTTCATTAGACAAGGATTGTAAGGGTAGGCGTCTCTCCCCTTTATCTAGGCTCGAGACTAGTACTAGGACTGCTCCTAATGGCAGGGTTAATGCCTCCCCTTCCATTTTCATTATTAATCAGGTGTATACACAGCCATGGTCAAACTTCCACGAAGAAAATGTTCATATTCGACTTATATTCTCTTATGCGCTGTTTTTAATGCTGTAATGCCCATACGCATATTCGTTATTCCACCCTTATCAATAACTTCTTTATCGTCGTATTGCGTCAATGTAATTTTATTTAGTTGCACTGTGGCAACAGCATGCTCTCATGACAGGATCACATTCATGGGAGTTTTTATGATTTCTCTTGACTATAAGGCAGTCTGTATAGCTGTCGAATGTGATGTACTGCTTAATAGCACTACGTTTTATGCCTTTAATGTGTTTTATTATTGAGCTGTGGATATCTAGTGCATACATATTTGGTCGTAGTCCGACAAAGCGCTGGATGATTTTACCAGTAGCTTCATCTTTTAATTTTCCAAGCACCTTCTTGTTTAGAGCTGAATAACATATATGGCTTACAGGATGATCAGATATACCTAGGTACTCAAGTAAACGTAACTTGTCCTGGTACACATCTTCAGTTGTTACACGATGAATGAATGACTCAGTGTCCACATACATAAGTTTCAGGTTTTCCAATCCATAATACGGTAAGAACACATCATAATGATAGTGATACATTAAGGTATTGGAGATGACCAACACACTCATACCAATGTATATAGGCTTGTTGAACAGAATCTGACGAGAGGCCATATGCACAGTAGTTAGATTAGCAGCATATATCGTCCTAGCAATAAACGTAGGCTTGGCGATCAGCTTCTCCAGAGTCTTCTCATTTGTCACCAGTCGTATATCCATACGGTTACGCAGGTTCTCCATAGTTTTTCCAAACATGGCATCAAAGAGCTTGTAGAGATCCTTCTCGAAATCATTTGCGGCCTTTTTCGTAGCCGGTTGTTAAATTCCACATCAGGTTTCAACCACTGTGATTGGCGGAATTGTAGCACACGATGGATTTTTGTTAGTCGTAGTCCACGACTAAGAGCTTGCTTCAAAGCCATGTAACGCACTACATACTTCTTCCGAGGTCCAAGACGGGGTATCAGTTTCTTTGTAAATGATTCCTTGGGTTTCATACACTCAGGCAGGAAAGGTAGATATTTGTGTAGATCGTGAAGTTCTGCAGGATACTCGATGTCAGCTTGTAATATGTATCCGTGAGAGTCCTGTTCTTGTTGTCTTTCTAAGTCAAATACTTCAGGCGAAACCCACTGAAATCCACCAAAAGGAAGGACGTGACACATTGCCCACACATATTGGTTATTGGCGTCTTCATATGTGATAAATTGAGCTGGTCTCAACGGATAAAACTTCCCCATATACGTGTTGTGAGCCTCTGCATACTGATGAGGAACTTAACATAAACCTCCTCTTATGCCGGATTCCACCATAAGCAGTTAATCATAATTTTGTAACAGCTCCAGCTTAATTCTAGCATACAGAACATGGCGTCCCATGTAAGTCCTCTAGAGGTGAAATATTGTGCTGGATCAACTTTGTGTGCCTTGAGGGTTTGCTCTCTGAATGTCTCAAAGACATCAGCTAGAAGAACATCTGAGGTTAAGTACAGGTAGCTGTATTCTCCCAGATTTCTCACATTAAACAGTTTCCATACATTTCTAGCATAGTCGTAGTCAGCGTCACTAATTTCTTCTTCATTTAATTTATTGTAGAAGCAGTCCTTGGGAGGCAGTCAGTACTCGTTCAGGACATCCCATGAAGTAACAAAATCATAGGGAAATACACCCTTACGTGTTATCAACTTCAATTTGTCTTCTCCAAAGTGCTTTAGCGTTTCAGGATATGAGGTTAGATTTTTTACCAACTTATCCAAGCTTGTACTCAGGAATCGAAAGCGTTCCACAAACCGGAGCCTTATATCTCCTACATAGTTGGTGAATGAGATATAGCTTTCTTCAGAGTTAGGAATTATCTCCACACGTTCACTTGTACTCCCCAACTCCTTAACAATGAAATGAGAGCCATATCCGTTAAGGTGATGCATGAAGAATGGGATATATTTAGGTGTTTTGCAGGCTAAATTGCATTCATCATGAAGACTTCCACGATATTCAACACTAATGTGATCATGAGCGCGTACTTTGTAGTTCTCTTCTGTAAAGGGCTTTCCGCACAAGTAGCATGCCGTAGAAGACTATAAATCCTTTTACTGTTGATTCGTAAGTTTCAGCGGCTTGGCAGATTTGTATATGTTATCTATCTTCCTTGCAAGGGATCTCAGGTACAGCATAAACCTCTGAGCAGTATCATAACCACGATATACATGGGGCTGCTTAGGAAGACCGGTTTCGAGGTGTTCAACACTGGATGACGGCTTCACGTAAACACAGAGGCTCATTGGTGTGTGCTGTTGATAAGGGGTTGTGTAGGAAGTTTTAGGATTGGGTATACACGTATGGCATGGAGCTAGAATACTCTCAAAATCCGCATAAATGACATACGATAAGGTACTTTCAGCATCCTCACAACATTTTTAAACTGTACAATAGATTTATCCTTGGTAGGCATAACTACCCTTGCAACATTATGTTGGTTACAGATGCCTGCATGTTCTTGTAGTTGTTCCAGTCCACTACGCCCATATCGATCATCAAAATGTGTAAAACAGCGCTTACATGTATAAACACGTTCTTTATGTTTAGTTTTCTGACCTCGAAGGAGCTTCTCGAAATTCTGGATATAAATGTAGTGATGTTTTCCACTGCTATCACTCAATAGTACAGGTCGCGGTGTTCAGGCAGTTTAGTCTCAGCAACCTTTAGGGGATACACTTCTTGCTTCTCATCCAATGCGAAGACGTTAATAGACATACTGTTACGCTTCTCAAATTTAGGTATTTGGGAAAGTGGAGTAGGTTAGGAAACGTAACTGAAGTCTTACTTATCTTAAAGCTGTTTGTATTTGCTTACACATTGAGGCTTGGTGCTGACGAATTTGGGCAGTACAGAATACGTGAAGCATTTCTCGTTGCTATAGTTCTGGGTGTTTATGCAGGCTTCTTTAGCACCGACAGATGTAGGTGTTGGTATATAGCTGCTTCTTCGTAACGGATTACACTTGTTGATACGGAGTCAAACTCCTTCCACACCAATCAGAGCCCAGTTCCTATTCTTAAGCTGCGACTCCTCCATTTCAGTGACCAATTTCTTGTATTTCGCTTCCACATTGAGCCCAGATCCTTTTCTAGAAACACAGGCTGATTCCGTGTTTTAAATGTTTTGTCGCAGGTTTCTCCGATACTGTCTACAAATCGACACTCAGCTAGCAGATTAATTTTCACACTCTTGTGAATACCAAGCACTTTATGCAGTGCCTGGATTATTCGTTGTTTTGCCTAATGTAGATAAATATGTAGTTCTTCGTTGAGTGACATCGTATAAAACACGATCTCAATCGTCCTTAGAATGAAGTTTCATATTCTTTTATATTACAGTCCTCCATTGTTGATAATAACTGATGTTTAATAGGCTCCAATCTGCTTTTCTTCTGAGGACTGGTTATTTCACATACATCTTCATGCCGCTTATAACCATCATTGGAGGTTACATTACAATGCTTGCATTTGATGAGCCTCTTACAGCTCATCTGATGCCTTCTCATGTCATAACTTCGGAGGAACTTCTTCCCGCATTTTCCGTAAGCGTATCCAGTAGCGCTTGGAATAATATTCTTATACGCAGAGTTATTCATCTTTATTCTTGATGTAATAACGTATGAATCCTTCAAGGGAAATGTAGACCTCTTCACCTTGATAACACTTTAGAGAGAGCACGATATTAACACCTCAAGACTAATTAGCACAATGAAGTCCAGTGCCCGAGATCATCCTATTTATAGTGGGAGCACGGACCTTCAGAACAATCATATACTCGCGTTTAAACTCGCCCCAGAACTAGCTTTACATGATTGCTCCGCACGTATTAACCTCTACCATATAATCTTACACCCAGTCACAGGATGTCTGGCTCTATCATACATGTTGAAACTCGTCTCACAACTACCTGTACATGCGCACCAACAAAAGAAGTATTTTCACACACTCATTCCGACAGATGTTTCCATTCAAAGCC
Organism: Deroplatys truncata; assembly: GCA_030765065.1. Lineage (NCBI taxonomy): Eukaryota > Metazoa > Arthropoda > Insecta > Mantodea > Mantidae > Deroplatys > Deroplatys truncata. Next base: position 10,249,911 of record CM060982.1, read on the forward strand.
TACCACAACCGCCACCGTCACCACAACCAACACCACCACTACCACCACCCATTACAGCAAAGCTAACATCATCTCTATTACCACGATAATTTAGAAGCAGAAGCTTAAAAGTTAACGTAGAAAATTTTTCCCCTTATTTAGTTTAATCCATGTATGTACTGTATTATTTCATGTTTCCATTGCCTTTGAAGTTCTTCCTTTCCAACTTCCCTCTATTCTCCAAAGAATCAGTATACAATATGACATTCCTACACGCTTAATACGCAGTTATCGCAGAAAAACCATTGCATTTCACTACAATCACGAGTAAAGTAATTCTCACAGCGTTACACAGCTTTTAAGCTTCTATAATCGAATCTGGTAATGCTTTTCATAAACGCATTTTAGTAATTTAGCTCCCTCCGCATCAGCATCTATCATTTAATCTTTATTCGAACATGCTATGATCCTTAGTCTTGAAAAAAATATGAAATCACCCCTTCGGGATTCGATCTATGTACTTTAAAGTAAGCTTTGTCATGATAACGATATTTCAGAACTAGGTACTGTGTTTACTTTTTATTTAGCGTGCCTATCTAAATTATATCATGAGCTATTAAATTGCTTGCTATGGAAGGAGCTCGACTCCGTATCAACTAGTATAATCCGTTACGAGGAAGTAGCTATATACCACTACCTACATCTGTCGGAGCTAAGGAAGCCTGCATAAACATCCAGAACTATAGCGACGAGAAATGCGTCATGTATTCTGTACTGGCCAATTTCGTCAGCACCAAGCCTCAACGCGTCAGCAAATACAAACAGCTTCAAGATAAGTACGACTTCTGCTGTGTTTCCTCTTCCACTTTCCCAAATACCTAAATTTCAGAAGCTTAACAGTATGTCTATTAACGTGTTTGACCTGGCTGAGAAGCAAGAAGTGTATCCCCTAAAGGTTGCTGAGACTGAACTTCCTGAACACCGCGACCTGCTACTATTGAATGATAGCAGTGGAATACATCAAGAATTTTAGAAGCTCGTTCGAGGTCAGAAAACTAAGCATAAAGAACGTGTTTATACCTGTAAGCGCTGTTTTACACATTTTGATGATCGATATGGGCGAAGTGGACTGGAAAACTACAAGAACATACAGCCATCTATAACCAACATGATGTTGCAAGGGTAGTTATGCCTACCAAGGAGAAATCCATTGTACAGTTTAAAAATGTTGAGAGGATACTGAAAGTACCTTATGTTATCTATGCGGATTTTGAGAGTATTCTCACTCCATGTCATACGTGTATACACAATTCTGAAACTTCCTCTTCAACCCGTTATCTACAGCACACACCAATGAGCCTCTGTGTTTACGCGATGCCGTCATCCAGTGTTCAACACCTCGAAACTGGTCTTTCTAAGCAGCTCTATGTATATCGTGGTTATGATGCTGCTCAGAAGTTTATGATGTACCTGATATCCCTTATAAAGAATATAGATAATATATACAAATCTGTCAAGCTGCTGAATAGGATTTTTAGTCTTCTACGGCGTGCTACTTGTGTGGCCCTTTACAGAAGAGAACGGCAAAGTACGCAATCAGATAACATCAATGGTGAATATCGTGGAAGTGTTCATAATGAATACAATTCAGCCTGCAAAGCACCTAAATATATTGCTGTCTTCATGCATAACCTTAACGGATATGACTCATTTCATTGTTAAGGATTTGGGGTGTACAAGTGAACGTGTGGAGGCAATTCCTAACTCTGAAGAAAGCTATATCTCATTCACCAAGTATGTAGGAGATATATAGCTCCGGTTTGTGGATAGCTTTCGATTCCTGAGTACAAGCTTGGATAAGTTGGTAACAAATCTAACCTCATCCTGAAACGATAAAGCACTTTGGAGAAGACAAATTGAAATTGATGACACGTAGGGGTGTATTTCCGTATGATTTTGTTACTTCATGGAATGACCTGAACGAGATCTGCCTGCCTCCTAAGGACTCCTACTACAATAAATTAAATGAAGAAGAAATTAGTGACGCTGAATACGATCATGCTAGAAATGTAAGGTAAGTATTTAATGTGAGAAATCTGGGAGAATACAGCGCCCTGTACTTAACCTCAGCTGTTCTTCTAGCTGATGTCTTAGAGACTTGCAGAGAGCAAACCCTGAAAACACACAAAGTTGATCCAGCACATTATTTCACCTCTCCAGGACTTACATGGGACGCCATGTTACTGTATATTGGAATTAAGCTTGAGCGGTTACAAAATCAACTACTCATGGTAGAACCCGGCATAAGAGGAGGTTCATGTCGGTATACAGAGGCTAATAATACTTATATGGAGAAGTTTGATCCATTGAGACTAGCAAAATTTATCACATATGAGGACGCCAATAACCAATATGTGTGGGCCAGTCTACAATTTAAAAAATGGAAGTTTGCCCATGTGCTGTGTATAACCTTTCAGACACCTGATGAATAATGAAGAAGATGGAAGGGGAGGCGTTAACCCTGCCATTAGGAGCAGTCCCAGTGCTAGTCTCAATTCTAGATAAAGCGGAGAGGCGCCTACCCTTACAATCCTTGTCTAATGAAGCAATGATTTAACTAATAAAGCTGCTACACTTGCATAAAACTGTAATCATATAAAACGACAAAGCAGACTACAACTTATAATGTCCATGCGGGTGAGCTAGTTTATGCTACTTCTATATACCCTCACGGTAACCCTATACCTGTTTAGCCCCCTCCGTCCCAGACGCTGTTTCACATATAAAAGTGTTGTAACATTGGATAAGAAATGTTTATAATCTAATTACTCTCTATATTGCCACGAATACCTGTGATAGTATCTGAATTACCTGTTAAAATGACTGAAATACCTGACAAACTACCCTAATCATGTGGAAATTACCTTAAATAGCTCTGGTACGAATCGCTGCTCGAAATTAACACTAACACCTGTGATACTAGCCGGTTTATCCTAAATATCAGTGATACTAGCTGAATTAGCTGTTAAAATGATTGAAATACATTGGATACTATCTTAAACACCTGCAATTATCTTAAATAGCTGTGATACAGATCGCTGACCTAAATACCACCGATACTAGATGAATTAGCTGTGAAATCAACTATGTCACACTATACTCTTGAAATCTGTCTGAGATACTAGTCGAGTTATCCTAAAACGGCACCATATTACCTGAACTAACTGTGAAATACGAAACTATACTGTTCTCAACCCGTTGGAATCTAACCTCCTGTGATGTTAGCTGAATTACCCTAAATACCAACGACACTATCTGAATTATCTGTTAAATCATATGCAGCTATGCTATACTCACTCAACCCTGGAATATGTCTCCTGTGATACTACCTGAATTAACCTAAATACTAACGATGATACCTGAATTACCTGTAAAATCTTACGGAAGTATGCTATACCCGCTTCCCGGAATCTGTCTAACTGCCATACTACATGAATTAACATAAATATCCACTATACTGTGTGAATTACCTGTGAAATAGGGTACTATGCTCCTCTCAACCCGATGGAATCTAACTTCCTTGTGATGTTAGCTGAATTGACCTAATTAGCAACCATACTATCTGAATTACCTGTTAAATCATACGAAGCTATGCTACACTGAACCCTGGAGTCTGTCTACCTGTGATATTACCTGAATTACCTGTGAAATCGCACACAACTATGCTGCACTCGCCTCCATGGAATCTGTCCCGCCCTGTGATACTAACCGAATTAACCTAAACACCCACGATACTACTGAATTACCTGTGAAATCCAACGGAGCTATACACACCTAAACCATGGAATCCTCCCTCCTGTGGTACTATCTGAATTACCCCAAACACCTATGATACTACCTGAATTATCTGTGGAATCATGCACAACTATATATACTACACCTAAACCGTGAAATATGCTCTCCTGGAGAAGACGAGATATTACACATGTATCAGCACTAACCTCCCTAACACCTGGCATCGTTTTCCCTACCTCTCAAATATAAACGCATTTGCCCCTCCTTCAACTCTCACCTAACATAGGATCTCTCTCCCCATGTTAACGGATACTCTACCATTCATCCCCTCCTAGCCTAGTACCTCTCCTCGGTTTGCTACCTCACCCATATAAAAGTCATTTTCTACCCTTCAAGTCCTGACTAGTCTAGCACCTCCCCTCGTATTCCCTATCTCTCCTGTATATAAGCGCATATGCCTACTCCTTCAGTATCTGTCTAGCCTATCATCACTCCTCGTTTTTCTATATCTCTTATACATATAAACGCATACTCTACTCTCAACCTCTGTCTAATCCAGCATCTCTCTCCATAATCCCTATCTTTTCCATATAAACGCATACTCTACTCCTAAACTTCTGTCTGGCCTAGCACTTCTCGTATTCCCTATCTGTCCCATATAACATATTTTCCTCCTTGAGGACTCTCTCAACCTAGCATCTACGCTCATTTTCCCTATCCTTTCACATATAAATGCAAAAAACTGGCCTCGCTGCCCTCTATATATCCTAGTACTAGGCCCAGTCACTTCGTTAATTAAAGTTCGTATTCTGAAAAAGCATATCAAACTCGTACTACCTCTGCGTATGTTAAATCGAAGTTGTTAGGTAACTTCTTATTCACTGATCATACAAAAAAAATCTCCTTAAAACACTTCAACTTATTACCTGTGCAAAAGTACATAAATCAATTTCTGTCATTTTAATAAATTATTAGACGGGTCTTTCCCGTACTTAAATTTGCGGCCCTTAGCAACTCCATGGCCGTCTCACATGCAATCCTACGGAGAGACTGTTAATTATAAGATTCCAAAATATAGGGGTTTTCACCCTGGATGAATTGTTTTGATCATATATTGGATATCATAAAGTAAACCTCAAAGGAAGCCGTTCACTCGCTTAGACACATCATTTTTAACAATTACTCCAACACATTCATCCATTGTTGTACACAAATTACCCTATATGTCTATTAGCATTTTATCTGCAATTGAAACGAATCGCTATTAAATACTATATTGTTTCAGTTCATTCTGGACGTGCCGGAAACGACATGCTCTATTCGTGAGCTCATTATTAACACATATAATCGTTTCTAAATAGCTGACGCCTCAGTATCCTTATGCTTCTGTCAAATTTGGTATTCTGCAGTAGAAAACACTACTGTGTAGGTATTTTACCTTGACTAGTCCATTCATAAGTCGCATACTTCATATGGATCAGTAGCGTTCAGCAATGTCTCGAATATGGGCCAATCAAGGTCATTTAGCTTGTATGGTTGCAAGAATGTGATTTTTTTCTCATAAAACGTCAATTCGTTACTGAGCAGTTATTGCATCAGCATGCAGTGATTAATAAGCAACGTCACCAATTGATTTTTATGCAATGCACGATCAAATTGTATCAATGTGCAAATAAATGTTCTTGAAAAAAATATGTCTATTTTATATTGATTTTAGCTTATCTTAATTTTGAAGTTAACTGTTTTCTCGTTCTATTGTTGATAGCACTGTTAGTATCCATAAATTCTTCCCGAGGTCGCGGGTTCAAACCCGGCGGAAGGCGATGGATTTTTTCGGGCATAAAAATCCTTAGCATGGCTTCCTTCGGAAGGGAAGTAAAGCTGGTGACCCCATGCCGTAAATTTACGGCACGTAAAAGAAGCTCAAGCCTCATAAAGAGACCTCTGAGCAAAATTACGTCTTTCACGCCCAATATAGAATGGGACGCTAAGGACCACAGTAGTTAAAGGGAGTCCGTAAATAAAAGTCAATTTATTTTATCCATACATTCGATTTTTCGTTCATTTAGTATGCCGTGATCTGAGAAGTGACGCAATGGTTATTTAATTTTTAGCAAAGTAAGAAAATAATTGTTGTTTATACAATATGTAGCATTTTATTCGCTGAATAGTCTCAATAATCCCCATTCTAGATTACGAGTTTCTTCAGATGAATTCGCTAATGCTTTGCAATCATGAATCTATCCATGAACTCGTGGGTTCAAATCCGGCGTAGTGCCATGAACTTTAAAACAGCATAAAAATTGAGATGGTCTCGGCGTTGAGGAACAAGTGTGTATTATTGTAGATCTTGTGTAATTGTTTTACAAAAAAGGTTATTTGGAATATATAGTGTGTTTAAAAGATATCCACATTTTAGCGTAGTACAGCTCGTGTAATACTCGTGACAATCCCCCACTCCTGAGACAAAGATGCGCTGACCACTTGCATAATAAGAGAGGTGGGGGTTAGTGTTCCACCTGCTGTGAGTGTGATAATTACTTACAGAGCAATTCCGATCGCTGTTTGTTAGCGCACATCCTTTCTTTCCTTGTATTGCGTAAGACATGTTGCCTATTCGAGTAAACTTAGTGGCAAAGTGCTGCATTCCCAAAGCAGGAAAATCGTAAGGAATGTGCACATATAATGTGCCAAAGTAATGTCAATGCTCTACCAGGCAATAATGTAGTGGAGCTAGTAGCAGAAGCTACAGGTGTTTCAGAAAGTAGTGTATGGCGAATTGTTAGGGAAAAGAAAATAATTGATTCCGGCATATCCACCTCATTTTCCAACCCCTCATAAAGAAAGGACAAGGAAATCAAGGATATCAGCTTTGGACAGCTTTAATGAGACGGTAGTCTGTAGAACCGTAAATGACTTTTATGTAACAGAAAATGAGAGGCCTTCATTAAGAAAAGTGCATGCAAAGTTGCGAAATTCAATCGATTTCAACGGATCCATGTCAACATTGCGCAAAATCCTCCTAAAACTAGGATTTCGGTGGTGTAAAACAAAAACAAGCGCAAAATCTTGATCGAGCGTCATGACATACGAGACATGCGTATAAATTATCTAAGGCAGATCACTAAATTTCGTAGCAAGGGCCGACCCATTGTATACATGGATGAAACCTACATTCATTCCTCACATACCACCCTGGAGCGATGATTCCTTAGAAGATTTATTTTGCCCAGTCTCAAGAGGTCAAAGGCTAATAATAATCCATGCTGATGGAGAGCAGGGTTTTATCCCTAACGCTTATGTCCGTTTTAAGTCCCACCAAAGAACAGAAGACTACCATAGTGAAATGAACTTCATTAACTATGAGAAATGGCTGAAAGAGATATTAATACCCAATCTACCTCTAAATTCAGTTCTGGTAGTCGATAATGCTCCCTACCATAACGTGCAATTAAATAAGGCTCCTTCATATAATTCAGAAATACACTATGATTTCCTGGCTACAGGCTCACCTTCCAGAAGAAGAATTCCTTAACATAGATTACCCTTCCCTCCGCAAACCTGAAATATACAATCTAATAAAACCTCTAAACCCCAAGCATCGTAGATATAGGATAGATAGTCTGTTGGAAGAGTGCAAACCACAGTGTATTAAGACTTCCCCCATACCATCCAGAGCTCAATCCAAATGAGCCTATCTGGGCTACCGTAAAGAATTGGGCTGCGGATAAAAACGTAACATTCAAAATGGATGATGTTGTGGGACTGACCGATGAAAAATTCGCATCCATAACTGCAGAAGAATGGCAAGACCGTTGCAGGCATGTAAGAGATATTGAACAGAAATATATGAAAAATGAGGGACTCTTGGATGAAGGACAAGAAATGATTATTCATTTGGGTAACGATAGTGAGGAAAGTGAAAGTGAAAATGGTGATGAGAATGAAGCTGTGCAACACACACGGATATTTCCGGAGTTGCAGGTAAGCTTACACAGCGACTGCCTACGAGTTCTGATATCACTTGTAGTCTGTCACCACTTCTCCTCTCTTGCTCACAAGCAGTGTCACGAGCTGTACTTTACCTTTAACGATAAATTGCGGCTCTCGCCATCTCTCGTCTGGGCCTACGTAGCTGATGACCACTTGGATAGAACATGACTTTCACGGAGATCCAAGGTGGCAGTTACGCAAAAGTAAATATTAAAGAATTACACGGAAGGTACGCTTGTTAAGAGACGTATTTTTGTCTCCACTAAACTGTTTGTCACAGAAACACTTGTTAAGAAAGTATTAAGAAACTTGCACTTTCTAACAATTTTTAAGTCTTGCTAGGAAAATTCAATATTAATATAGAATATCTAAATCATATTATCCAATATATTTCTGTCGATTTTATCGCTCAATTACTTAATTGATAACTGTTTAACGCGCACTAAATCTGCGAAACCCACTTATTAACGACACTTAACGAATTCCTTTTCACGACAGGCGCAGAATGTGCCTGTGAGGCAATATGATATTTGACTGACTTTGCTTTGCGACACTGGCGTGGTATAGGATTCCGTCTTGGTGCACTAATGTATTTTTTTCTATTTTCCCGTTAGTTCCTTTTCGCCCCATTTTTCAGCTTTGGAAAGTTTTAGGCGCTGCTAGTTCATCAAATCTTATTCGTCGATTCTGTGTCATATGATTGAGTATAATAGAAAAAACCAATGTGGCTAGATAACTAAGGTGAGCCACTCCGGGGTGGGAGCTGCCATTGGCTGCCCGCCTGTGACGTAAGTGAGAGTGAAGACGAGCGCGCGGAATACAAACACAGCACAGTGAACACAGTAATTTCCTCCCGATTAACTCCCAATTGTTTATTATTAGCACTTCTTCCAGTTTTTTTAAAAGGTATACTATTTCAGGGCATTCTACAAACATTGTGGGCTAGACATAAAGCAAAACGAATGGAAACTGCATTACATTAGTAATATATTTACGTATAAACAAAACTACTGGAACACATCCAGGACTTCAACGTAAACTGTAGGCGCTACAAGAGATTCAAACATACATTACTTTAGTACTAAAGGAAAATTTACAACTACTCTAAAGGAATCGCTAAATGGATATGCTGGTATATTTTTTTACCGTAAGAAATGAAAACAATAATTCCAGAATGCATTATTCTGTTACAGGATGTAAAAATGAAAAAGACATACCTGCAACATTCCACTTGTACTTGGACCTTCACTAAGTGTATATCCATGTCAATCGGGAATGAACTGCTACGGAACTGCATCTGGGAGCAGAATTTTCTTAACCGGCATAACTAAAAGTTCACTCTTCAAATCCCGTTTATAGTTACTAGGAAGAAAGTGCACTGAACATACACGTGAATTATCAGCGTTAAGTTTGTCAGTACGCTTACAGCGAGACACCCACACGCGCTTTAATTGCTCATTTTTTTGGAAATGTGTGATAATTCACACCAACCGTTTTAAAACCGTAATTACGGTATTGTGCTACAGCACAATACATTCTACTCTTAACGTTCTTACTCATTGCACACCGACTTAAACACTTCACCAAAGCAGAGAAAACTGAATCTATACTCAAGATTCTAGTTTAAATATGTGTGTGCAACTTATTTGTTGAAGTGGAGGGGGTATATGACTGAGTGATAAGGAACAATGTACTTTCGTACATCTGTTGTTAAGTTGTGAAGTTTCCGCCAACATAGCGAGATAAAGTAAGATAATTGTACGTGACTTTTAAAGTGAAGAGAAGCTCAGATTAATATCTGTTGCCTTTTACGCAGTTGAACGGCATAATTATTTCAACGGAAATGCTGTTTGCTCTTACAGCCAAAGTTTAACAACCTTTTTCCGTTTCACTGTGGTTCTGTAAAGGATTATATACCTGGAAAAGCTTGCCATTTTCAGGGAACAATACCTTTGGCCCGCATTACATCTGTTTTCATGTTATGAGTCGGCCTACCTGCCAAAAAGTAAGTTCCTTATATTCCTCAGGAATGCGTATTAAACAGTATATTATTGTGAGCAGAAGCTGTTTGAAGACCAAGTATCATATAAGCATGATCCGGATTCAGATGACATGCCATCTTTTAATTCTTGCAATAAAGGTATTGCTTAAGTGTACATAAATCCTTATCACGGGTCCCATATTAAGAAATATATATTAGGTCATTTTGGTAGTTTCAAGTTTTCTATTTTGGATAATGTCTTTTTCGATATTACATCATTAATTTGTAATTTCTTTGTCCTTTGCCGCTTTATTTGGTAACTTCCTTGCATAAGTACAGAGTATATAAAGATTATTGGTTGGTGTGGAAAGAGTTGCTTGTGGGTGGAGAGATGGTTATTGTCAGGGAAACAGGTATAACTACTGTTATGAATTCATGTTCAAAATTAGGGATGAGGAGGTCAGTTTTCCCTTTTTTGCTTAATAAGTGCGTATTGCTCTTATTTATGTATGACATGGACTGTGAAATCCTCTTCATTTGCAATAAACATTGCATATTCTGAGTTCTCAAAAGAGTTAATGCTACACTTTTGTAAGACCTGTTTAAAAACACAATAAGTTAGAAAATTAATTGAAAATATATTTGTTCTATGTTCTTGTTTGGAGAATCTGAAAAGCAAAGAAAATAATGTTCTTACTTGTTTGAAGAATCTGAAAAGGAAAGTAAGAAAATTTTCTTTTATTTTCAGATTCTTTGAACAAGAACATTTTCATTGCTCTTTTACTTATTTTTTCTTCTTGTATAGGAGTTATATCAATATATAAATTAATTTATAACTTTCTGTACACTAATTTTAGTAAATCAAACAAATCTCATTTTAGATAATTTTTTGTAATTACAAAGTCATTTTGAAACAAATGTAGTCATTTAAAAAAAAATAGTCATCAAAATCCGCGCCCTGCTTATAAAACACCGCTCTGACATTTTCTCTCATGTATTTACGTTCATCTCCTCTGTATTTGCTCACATAATATTGATTTGTTTCGTAAAGCCTCTCCTGCCAGTTTGGCGTGAAATGTGTCCATGTTTTATACAAAATAACGAAAACTAAGATACGAGTAAGTTATTGCACTTTCCTTGCATAAATACTAAATAATATAGGCACCTAATTACAATTGGCAAGTTCCTTAGATCTACCTCCTTTTAAAAAGATCAGTGTAATATGTTTCAATGATCGCCAGTGCAATACACTAATACACCTCCTTTTAACAACACCCACTTTCCCGTGGGTGAAAGCATTACATTTGTGTGCTTTTAAGGGTATTGGTTGCGAGCGTATACTAAAGCATACAGGAAAGGTTGTTCTAAAATTAATATCTCCAAAATATTAAGGCTAGACCCATCCTTGTTCTTACTCTTTCAAGTAGGAAGGATCAAATGGGAACTATGTAAATTAATTATTCATTAATTAAAAAATTAAAACAACTTTATACTAGAAATAATTAAGAAACTAGGTTTATATAAGCACATTCTCAGCCTAAATAATGAAGCCAAAATATCCAAATTCTGAACACATCATTCGAATGTACACTACTCTGTAAATTCGGTTTATTTGAAAATTGGAGGATATTTGCAAGACTTGCTGTGCAGATAACTGTTTTTCAGCATGTGTCCATTATCTACTTCAAGTAGTCGAATGTTATGTGAATTTAATTCATTTTGTGGAGTTACTCTCTTCTGCCAAAATAGTTATATTAATAAAATTCTTTTTAAAAAATTATTTTAAATATGCATGTCGATTATTCATGCTTTTACCTAGACGCGAAAAAAGTCTCGGAAAACATGCACATATATCAAGTTTTCAGCTATCCTGACTTTTAAAACTGCTATGTTTAAGTCATATTACATAATAGCATGATCAACATACAGTTTCTCTCATTAAGCTGCGTTTTTCACAATCCATAAACAAACAATACAATTTAATTTCGAATCAAAGTTTAAGACCCGATAGCGTATAACGTTGAATTTTATATAGCGTATAACGTATTTTATTTTCGTTGCTAAAATTGGCCGAATAATGTGTTATTGGTTTTCTTTAACATAATATAATTAAAGTCAAGCAATAGCATAAACTAAGAAAATGGTTTTAAAGCTTGCAACTTAGAGCTTCTGAACAACTTTAATATAACAAATATCTGCTTTATATCTACATACCTCTCTTTCTTTGAATAACATGTATGCTGTAAGTCATCCCTCAAGACCAAATTTCATATATCGACAGCGTTTTAGTGAATATTTCAAGGAGAAATGAAATTGGCGCCAGTTGGGTATTTAGCTGTAAAAAGACAGGTTTGTGTTTATTATTTCCAAGACTAAGTCTATTTATAGATGCGATTTTGTTTCAAGTAGTATAGGGTCGAAACAGATCGTATAACGAGAATATTATACGAACTTTCATGCCGAAAAGTACGGTGCAGAATACTGGCTAGCTAAAACTTCACTCTCGATGACGTCATGCAGCAGGCGGACCGAAAGCAGTGCAAGCGAAAACGATGCGGGAAGAGACCCCCCTGAGAAAAAACGCTTACTTGCTTATTTCTTGGTGTAAAACCGGTAGTCGAAGCGAAGCTTGAGTCTTTCTTGATCACATGTATTACAATAGACTTTTGTACTGAAGGTCTGTCCCAAAGCAGCTTTCTGTCTGCGTCGAAAAGCATACTTAACTTAATTGGAAGTTTCCTTAACACCATGGGTTACAAAAATATAAAACGTTTCCTTATAATTAACAATTAAATAATATACATGATTGACAAAGCATGTTAAAGAGTAGAATACAATATACAATAGATATTTTTGTATATTAATAATATTCCTTCCCAGCAGGGTCGTATTTAGAGGGGGTTTCAGGGTTCATAAACCCCCCAAAAACTTCTGGCAGCTTTATTTATTTAAATTCATACCAACCACATGGGAAAATGTCGATAGATAACAGTAGCTCTACTGCTAGTTGCAAATTTACAAGAAAAAGTGAAACTTAATATCGTCGTCTTACATAGGTAAGGTGACCGTACATTCCGGTTTTCGAAGCAGTCTCCATGTTTTGTGCTGTAAGGTGGAATATCCTCATTCTGGTGAGTTTTTCTTGTCTACATAATGTCTCCAAGCAATTTTCTTATCCATGTAACGTCTATATACTACAGAGTAGGCACATGGTAACTGTGAGGGGTACTGTTAAGTTTAGATCTACTTGTGGAAAACCCTCCCCGAAATTTTTTTCTGGGTACGGGCATGCAGTTCCCAGTACTACCATTTGTTTACAAATATTGTTGGTTGGAGGTTTGTTATCCTCTCTGTCATTCCTCTTAAGTGAATGAAGTTCGGTTGCAAACTGGCTTTTGGGTATTCTACCCTCGTCTCTGCACATCCGTTCGGAAGTGCTGTGTTTACCTATACGTGATTTTAATTCAGTTGGTTTTCGTTGTAATTTGAAGTCTGTGTATAATTTATTTAAAATTTGCAAAATCAAATAGAATATACACTGTAACATTTCCTTACATATTGCAAATATATTAAATTAAGACCTTTTTAATATTACTACTTAACTAGACACACATGTATATATATATATATATATATATATATATGGTTAAATTATTTTATGAACATAAAGAGTACATCTGTTTCTTCTTTTTCTGTAGCACTCTCTCTTTCTTCCTTTTTTTATGGAATTCCCCTCTATTTGGTTCCTCATAATTTTCTCATTCTTCTTTTTCTTTCTTTCTCCTAGTCTAAATGTTCTCTTTCATTCTCCTGAACTTTTTCTGTATTTTACATCTGCATTGCTGCATTCTGTTTAAGTTTTTTAAAGGGACACGAAACATAAAAATCATGTTTCTTCATAAACGAGGGATATGGCCTTAAAATGCAGTGGTAAGATTGTTTTCTTACTCCACCACACGTTATCGCTGCGCAAGCGAAATAATAACCAGCTTATACGTCATCAGAGCCAGCCATGCGCTGGAAGCAATTGGGAGATCACAAGTCAGTCACTGCTGCACGTGCAGTAATACGTTTTCAAAAATTGTTCTTGTTGGTATTTAGTTCAAAGGTAGTGTACTTTGTGGTGATGATGTTACCGAGTCAGTTTAGTATTATACAAACAATGTAGTATTGTAAAGTTAAACATGAATTTGATGTGAGGCCTTAGTATAAAAGTCTAATGAAAAAAAAATGGTAGAAAAAAATTCCCAGAGCTGATGGCAAAGAAAGCCAGTGTAAATAACCATTTATGGTGGGCTGCGCAAAATTGTAATGAGAACGGCACCATATTAATTGGAAAAATTATATCAATGCATCATATAAACTGAACATAAATGGCTGGAAAACGGTGAATAGAAATCTTGTGAACATGTTGAATTGTTGGAAGAAGACCAAAGAAATAAATTATGGATTAAAGACCAAACGCCTATCATTCTCTGAAGAAAATTATTTCCGATAGCACCTTCTTAAAAAATATGGCTCATGTTTGACATTATACATATAGACAGTTTAGAAAGTTAACACAGTCTTCGTTTGAGATATGCTCCGAAAATAATACTTTTTCATATATACTTAGATCCATGATAGCAGCGCTAGATCACAATTTCAATGTAAATAAAAAAAAGAGACTGGTGTCAAAACTCAATACTCCAAAGCATCTGGGTCTTGGATCATGAAAAATAAATATGAGGAATCTAACGAAAAATGGAAACTGCTGATAATGCGTATAAATAAAAAAATCCCTGCACGCACATTGTGTGGATCCATTACCGGATGCAGCAATTGATCTGTCACTACTGAAGAATATTGCTCCCACGCTTCCACCTCTATTAGAGTTACTTCAATTGAAGCACTTCTCATGTTTTCAGTCAACATAAGAAGGTTGGTCACAGACACTTCTACAATTTTAAGTAATAATAATTGTTCAATTTAAAATTTATTATTTGTAATTTGTGTATCTATTAGTGAAGTTTGAAACCTACATATACTTCACTGGGTTCTGGAAAGCATTTCTAATACTCAGCATTTCACATGATGGCATGTCAACTCTTCTTTTGTGTCCAATAGCAGCCCACGAGTTAATCCACATAGTAATTTTTGTAGCATTAATTTAGCCAGGTCTTATTAGCAGGATTGTCGCGGTGATTAATTTCTTTTTATCTCAGCTTTTTGTTTTTACGCTAAGTTATGCCTCACAATATTCAAAACATCACGATCTATAACTAATTTGTGAAAATTGGGATACTTTGTGATACAAAATCACCCTTCACTAAGTTTGTGCTTTCATATTCCGAGCGCCACACACTTTCCTTATATTATTCACACATTCCTTACTCTTACAATAATGGATGGAACCAGCACAGACTGTCTCGGAATCGCTCTTGTTTTGGTTCAGTCTGATAGGTCGGATACCACGTTTACTCATTTTCAAAGCAGATGTTGAACTACTGTTTATCACCTAGTATGCATTAACTGGATTATGAAAAGTGATTGGTTAGCATTAGCTCTACTCTTTGTTATTCAGAGAAGTTATGAATTTCTAGTGAAGTTAACACGTAAATTGTCAGTCATTTAAAAAACACCTATGCTGCGTACGTCTTGTCTGGCTGCAGTGTGGCTTTCATGACGTCACACGTCAACTCAACAACAGGCCATAACCCGATAATCATGGGATGGTGAAACTGCGTGCGTTATTTATTCCTAACGACAAATAAACTAACCTAGTGAATTAAATATTTCTTTTTGTGTTTCGTTCCCCTTTAAGCATATTTTTTTGATAAATGCCTATGGTTTTCGTGTGCATATCGCTCAATTCATACGTGTCTGTACAGTTGTCCTCCATGCTAGCCTCTACTTCCCGAGGTCGGGAGCTCAAACCCGGCGGAGGGTGATGGATTTTTTCGGGCGTAAACATCATTAGCATGGCTTTCCTCTGAAGGGAAGTAAATCGGCGGTCCGGTGTGGCAGATTTACTGCACGTAAAAGAACCTCAAGCCTGATAAAGAGGCCTCTGAGCAAAATTTCCGGTCTTTGACGCCCAATATAGAATCGGACGTTAAGGACCATAATGCTTAAAGAGCTTCCATAAATAAAACTCAATTTTTCTGTGGAATACAATTTAGTGACGACGTATGGTCCCCTAAAATATAACATGAGTCGCTGGTTTTACTTTATAACTTTATTTGATAAGAATTTTATAAGATTTCTAAAATTAATTATTTGATAAAATAAAACTTTATTCCTTAATAATACAAGATCCTCCGATTTAATATTCCAAAGTTTTCCTTTTTGCTTTTGTAGTAGCGATCTTTTCTTCTTCTTTTTTTCTTTTTTTTCCTTTAGCAGATTTTTCCATCCTTTGTTTCGTCAATCTGTACACTTCTTCTGCTTCTATTTTCAGTTCCTTATCAATTTTTACTTTCTCTACTACATATAGTAAGTAGGGGAAGTATTGTATTCCACCCAAAAATTCGATACCGAGATTTCACCGGAAATATATGTTTAGAGACCCACTGAAACCAAAAAGAAGCATTTTTGGAAACATGTCTGTGTGTGTGTGTGTGTGTGTGTGTGTGTGTGTGTGTCTGTGAACAGCATAACTCAGAAACGAACAGTCAGATAAACACCAAACTTGGTATTTAGGTTCAGTATCTTCCAGGGATGCGACACGAAGGTTTTCAAGAAAATCCCCCACCCCAGATTACCCTTTATATGGAACATTTTTCGAAAATTTTAATTTTCTCAAAAATGGCTCTAACGATTTTGATTAAAATATCATATGTTTAAGATATTTTCACGACAAATGAAATGTATATCTGGAATTTTCTGGGAATGTCTCCAAAAGTATTCTTCATTGTGAACGACTTTTGCATAACTGGTAAACCATAAGAGATAGACAAAATTTTACCGCACAAAAAATGTAGATCGCGTTAAAATACACAAGTTATGTCATATACATTTTTTTGTTGTTGAGTGAACCATTTTCGAGATATTGCTTGTTATTCCCTTAAATTTTCCAATACTTATAATTTTTCTCAAATGGGAATTCGTTATTAATTTGTGTGTGTGTGTGTGTGTGTGTGTGTGTGTGTGTGTGTCCTGGTAATGCAAAGAGAATCGAATACCCGACATAGCAACCAGCTCTTAAAATATTTGACTGTCGCTTAAAGCCTACCAATTCCCCTTGCATCTACAAGAAAGTTAGCAATAAGATTAACATCTCGATTAACATGAAGCATATGGAGAATAAGCGTTTGTAAAAATAGTCTGTACAAGAGTAGAGAAAGTCATGTGAGTGTAACACAGATGTTTTAATTGGCAGAATGGTAGTTTCAAGGTTTGCAGCGCCGTTCCTTTTATAACCTCCAGTGGTTTGAAGCCCGTAACATTATTTCTTGCCTCATTGAGGATGGTTTCCACTTCAGCCAAGTAGAATGCGTCTTCTTTGATGGCCCTCACATTCGGGTTGCTCTGAGGGTGTAATGTTTTATACTCCTTTCTCCAATTGGTTGTATCTCTTATAGGTGCCACATGAATCTCGTGCCTTCACCGAGTTCTCATCTTCAAAATGCGAATAATATCTCCCTCTCGGGTTTAGCGTGCATCCCCGGAATGTATGTAGTTGGTTCTCTTAATTCCTATTGCTTCTCTCGAACTGCACTCTAACCATGTTATATTACCTTGGTGGCCCCTTCTAGAATTTGGATTATAATTTGCCTATCTGGCCTCTCGAAGCTCGGTACCAGACGTTGATATCTCTCTCGCACTTGTTGTGTATCCCTGCGCCTCCAGTCCCGCGAGTTCCTGTTCACCCTGTGGTCATCCCATGATACTTGAGATACTATCTTTTGGTTTTCTAAGGTGGAGTGAGGTGCACCAGTTCAGTTACACGATTAACAGATAATTCTGTATTCTGAGCGGGAAGTGGTTCGTGATCAGATTTATAGAATCTTATTCGGAGATCTGTGGTCTGAAGAATCGTGAATTCTGTAAAAGGTCATTCATATATTTCCTCGAGACTCATGTTGACAGAGCACAACTAAGACGTTGTTGTTTGGACGCATTCCAAAATCGGTTCACAAAAATGTATATCAATGTTAGAGCAATCAAGTGTTCTCGAGTCTAGCCATTTCAATAGCTTCAGGAATGTTCTTTATCCGGAAATATTCCTGTAACTGCTCTATGAAGCTTATCATTGGGGAATCATTGTTCGCTGCAGAAAATGAAGGTAGAGGATTTCCCCTGTATGTGTTATGTTATATGTCGGTGCTTGAATACTATGCTGCACGGAACTCTTGAGTATCGCTATTATTTTGCGAAAGGTCACTAGACATCTGTCTAATTCCCCTACTGTTCTGTTGATGGTCACCAAGTACATGTATTTGAATATGATCATTGTTCCTACTTTGGTTATTTGCATGCATAGCACACGTGTTAGAATTCTCGTTAGATTTGCGGTGATGAAAACTTGCATTCCGGGCTACATTTAACTCTTTGTTTATTTTGTTTTCAAGTTATTCAAATTTCTCCAAGATCTCTTTATTAGGATGAGTTAATTGTTCTTTCATTTCAGAGTTACTATTGATGATTTTCTCATTCACTTCTGAGCGCATGGTATGCAAATTTTCACTTAGCATTTTATGACTATTAGTTTGATATTCCTCTACTCTTTTATTGAATACAGATACACTAACATCGGTTAATTGCGTTTCTTTCTTTGTATTATCTTCACTGTCATTGAATTTGTTGCTTTGACTAATGCTAAGTCGACGCGTTTAAGAATTTCCTTTTCTTGTTAATTTCTTTCCTTGCGTTTTTAATTCACTCTGGATCTTAGTAATTAATATTTAGCACCTGCTTGTGCAAGAAGCTTTGAAACTGGTTTAGAGCTTCTTTTTGACCATCTAGTTTCTTAACTAAATCATTATTCTGTTGATCAAATTTAATTGCAGGATGTTTATTTTGTTGATGTATTTGTTGATCGATTTTCTGGATCTGGCTAACAAAGTAATTTTTTTTATCTTCTCATCTGATCTCATAACTATCTGCATCAATTTCTCAAGGGTGGACAGTTGCGTTTTAGGGGTTTGGTGTGTAGTGTTGTTCTGTCCCGTTATGTTTTACTGAGGCGGTTGACCCTCACTGCTATTCTGTTGTGGTTCTATTTCCCTTTCTGCACAGACTACCTTCTTTTGACCTAATTCTACAGGTGGTTGGTTCCTTTTCTGTATCTAACTCTACAATACGTACATTTTCCACAGACATTAGCTGTGCCTCAAATTCTGAGAAATTAGTCTGAACTATTTTCATCTTCCCCAATATTATTTAAATTACCATTTCATTCAGACATTTTTTGGAAGTCGGTTTCTTATCCCTGAGTAACACCAAATATTGACAATTTTGCTATTATACATAAAGAAATTTTGCCAGACACATTTTTTTTTCGGTTCTGGAGCCTTTGTCGTTGTGTCTGGAACTGTGGAGTTGTAGCTGTTAGGTTATGTGCCCCCTTCCTTTCAAATCTCGTTGTTGTCGTTCTCACTGCTAGGGCCTCGGAGTCGTTTCTCGAAGTTCTAGTAGTGTTGACGTTCTCGTTTGCGTGATTGAAGTCCTATTCTCTGGATAGATGTCGCTCTGGAAGTTCTTTTCTAGACGATCTCGAAGTTCGTCGTATCTCGTTGCTCTTATTGCTCGATCTTCTATTCGTTGTTGCTACTTATTCTTGCCCCGCAACTTTATATGAGACGGTCTCAGCGTTGAGAAACAAGTGTGTGTTGTTATAGATCTTGTGTAATTTGTTTTACTTTACGTTTGACGATCAGTTGCTACTCTCGCCATCTCTCTCGTTTCTCTTCCTGGGTCTACGTAGCGGTGGACGACTCTTGTAGCTTATTCTAATAAATTAGGTGATGACCTCTGAAGTTCAATTGGATAGAGCATGAGTTTCATGGAGATCCATGATGGCGTTCACGCAAGAGTAAATATTATTAAATAATTACATACAAGGTAAACTTGTTAAGAGACGTCTTTTTATTGTCTCCACTAAATTGCTTTTCGTAGAAACAGTTGTTAAAGTATTAAGAAACTTATACTTAATAAGAAATTTTAAGTCCTACCAAGGAACTTCCATACTAATATAGAATTCTAAATTATATTATCCAATAGATTGCTATCGATTTTATGTCTGAATCACTCAATCAATTAATAACCGATTAAGGTGTTCTAAATCTGCGAAACTCGCTTATTAACAACCCTTTAGCCCTCAGGGGCTCACCTTGGTGAGTACGGGAGTGGCGACCCGGAGGTACCTGAGCCATTCAGTGTCTGGGGGTATAACCAGACCACCCTATCTCCTGGGGTCAGAAATAAGGAGATCTGGTCCTCCAGGTTGGGGGTTAAGCATGGGGCTCTCAACCCCACTTGTAAAAACCTTGTTAAGACGGATGGTTTGTTGTCGGCAACTTGGAATGTTCAAACTATGTTATGACCTGGAAAAATGAAAGAAGTGGCAAATAACTTTTAAGGTAATGGCTGGACAGCAGTGTTGCAGGGAAAACGTTGGAGTGGAAAAGGAAGAATATATAAACAAGATAACACATTGTATTGTGGATCAAATGAGCCTGGACTACACAAGATAGGTTTTATTATCGTAAAGGGAAAATAAAGAAGAGCCTAATACAGTTAGACCCAGTTAATGAAGGATTGTGTAAAATAGACTTAAGGTCAAATTTCGAAATGTGACAATACTTTCTGTGTGCGCATCAGCGGAGGAAAGGGCGAGTTGTCAGGGAAGAGTTTTCGTGAGAGTTTGGAAGGAGAGTGTGGTGAAGGAGCTTCTGGATACGTTGATGTTCTTGGGTGATTTTGATGCTGGAGTGGCGGGGAGGCAAGTGTTACTTGAACTAGGTGTCGAGGTTGGTGCCTTGCATGGACATTTTGTGATTGGAATTAATCGGATTATTAAGGAAGGAAGTTTCTCGTGTCTTATTGTTTTTATAACGGTGTAGAATTGCATTGTACGTTTACATTTGCTCAGGGTTATTCTTATTTGCCATATGCTGTGAGATTTCTATTGCTTAATTTTTGCATTTGTTGATTTACTATTTCTATTTTTGTAATCCTGGTGTCTCTCGCTGTGAATGCTCTTGACTATTGGTTTTGTACCAGAATGTGATTATTATCTATATAACCAGAGCTGCTTCTGTAATCTGAGTTGACTTATACTTGTTTTATTGTATTGATGTACTGACTTGAATAAATTTATAGCCAGAGGGTAGCGCTTATGACCGCCGCAGTTTTGCGCCACTCAAACAGCTATTACTTAAAAAAAAGCTTTACATTTCGGCGCGAATTTCCTTTGCTTTGTGACACTGACGTTATATAGGATTCCTTCTTGGCGCACTTATGTGATTTACTATTTTCCACTGGCGGTTCCTTTACGACGCGTTTTCTGGCTGTGGAAAGTTTCAGACGCTAGCTCTTCAAATCGTATTCGTCGATTCGTGTCATATGATTTGAGTATAATAGAAAAAAGTTCTACCTGCGCATTTCTTGGTGAAAAACCGAGAGTCGAAGTTTGAGTCTTTCTTGCCCGCATATATTACAGTAGTCTTTAGTACTGAAGGCCTGTCCGAAACCAGCTTTCTCTTTGGCTACTGCTTCGAAAAGCATACTTGGCTTAATTGGAAGTTTCCTAAAATCCATGGGTTACAAAAACTATAAAACTTTTCCCTACTTACTCTTTTACAGAGTATTCTTTTTTCTGCTTCTTGTTAATCTAGACAAATTTTCATACACATTTAAAGGTTCATTGTTGATAAATAAAGTACACAGTAGGCTAAAGCGATAGTCTGATGTGTTACATTCACATGACTTTCTCTATGCTTTATCGTTTATTGGTGAGTATATCAATTATCGCTTATTTTCTGTCTACTTCCTTTTAATCCAGATAAACCTTTGCAGAAATAGCTACAGTACACATTTCGTTAGGATACAAACGTCAAATGTTTAAGAACTGGACGCTATATTGTAGCATGACTATGTAAAAACCTGCAATTGCGCCATAGGTAGCGCATTACTACGGGAAGACTGGGTGAAGGGGGCGAAGCCTCCTCTGAGCAGACATGACGTGATTTTGCAGGTGCAAGTGAACGTCGAATCAGGAACCGATAAAACTTGAAAATGTTGCTGACACATGTGTCTTTAAGTAAAGCAAAGGAAGGAAACAGTAAAAACTAGGTGTTCTGCATCATTATCACGAGATTCGCTTGGCAGACTAAGGATCGCAGGAACTTAACTAAATTTGCTTATACAAAAGGAAGAATGAGAATGTAGATAGCTTAAAATATGGTCACTCACATACGAAGAATGGAAAGAACGATAGTACAACTCAAAAAAAACACACACACATAGATGAAATTTATTAAGAACAACTCACCTTTGAACTACATGTTGAGATCAAAAAGTTCTCACTTGGTTGTGACCCATCATGGACAGCGCTTCGTGTCGGAACTGAGGGAGCCAATCATCTTTCGCCTTGTTCCCTCCACAAACTATATCCGTTCTCATACTAAACTCACGTTTCTTGCTATTATGCTTACGCACAATATGAAAAGACAAAAGAATCCTCGGACACAAGTGATCCCTCGCAAATACATTACCGCGCAATTCCCCATCCTACAACAATGACTGCAACAATAGCTTTAACAATAAGAAGTAATAAAACTTTAACTATAAATGTGACATCTCCCTACGGTCCACAAGGCGACTTCCTCAGCGCCTAAAGAGTAGAAAAAGCTACAAAGATAGGGGAGTTATACAGGAGCAAAGTTAAAAAAAAATAGAAAGAAAGAAACAGAAAAAAAACATCCTAATTGCACTACAATAAGCCAAGAAATTCTCTTCTTTTCTTGCTTTACAATGTCATAGTTTATTAAGGCTCGTGTGACTATTTAAAAGCAAACTTATAGATCAGTGCTCCGGTAGATCCCTCCCATTGACAATCCTGCTATGGACACAGGAATTAGTTCACCCCACTGCAACTCATCTCGCTGACACTTGCACTTGTACTGGCACTGAGTTAGTGTCTACGGGAGCAAACTGGCTGGCTGTTTAATTGGAACTATGCTCCCCACAGCTTGGCTAATCAGCAACGTAGCGACGACATTAGTGTCTCACAGTTCTTGCTACTGCTCATGGGACAGCAAAACATTCGGGAGGTACTGCAACTGCTGCTGTTAGGGATCATTGGTCTACAACAGTTTACAGTAATATTTAGTACAGAAGCATAAATGAAAGTCCTATTTACAAAAAGGAAAAATGGAAAATACAAAGAGAAAAAGAAAAACCCTAATTAAGTTATAAGTGAACGGCTAGTATAACTGAAAATATACCAGGTGGGTAGTTGAAAAAGAACTAACAAAATTTAGACAAAAAACTTCATTTGGAATGTACAAAGTTAATATATCTTGTAATTGTGAATGAAAATTGGTTGATTCCGTTTCCCCTCCAAAAATGTTGATAAATAAAATAGAATATAATAAGATACAATATTAGGTGGACGATGGTACAGTAAAATAAAGTTGAACAATGTGGTGACATGATCGCGATGCGCAAGAATGAAAATGAACAAATGGCGCATAGGAGGAATACTACAAATCCATAGGAGCTATGGGTACCAACATTGTAGTCATGCAGGAGTATTTCTACACTGAATGCTGGATGTACAAGGAAAAAGGAAACTACAAGGAGCATCTATGCTACAAACTAGTTAACATCTGCCTGTGGATAGCCCATATTCCATCCTTGACAACTGGAGAACATAGTAAACAGAAACCTTCAACATATATCATCTGGAATGAGCACCAAGGTTGGTTATATAGCACGAAAACCACCATAAATTTCTCATGACTGTTACACTTGCATTACCACTGTATCTGACAGCAGCATATCACTTAGGCATAATAAAACAATCACATATACTTTCCCACTTCACTGAGTGCATACACACCATACTTAGGTCTATTCTAGCACACTCAGTTGACAAAATCACTTCATACATACACCACCCATACAACCAATCACAGCGAGGACTGCTCTAGTACACTCATTAGACAAAATCACGTGGTTTATATAAAATCACATAACACCCAAATACAAATAACCATCTGTAAATATACACCACAAATAGGAAGTGAACAATTTTCTACCTGAAACTGTTTTAAAAAGAACATTAGAAAAAAGGAAACATCATATTAAGTAGCACAGGATTAAGTTGATGTGCATTGCATACCACGTGTCCTGGTTGGTTGCATCTGTAACACACGATTTGTAAAGGTGGAGGCGTAGACGGCTGGCTGCTACTAGATGGGGTGATAATACAGATTGAGAGAAACACAATGACTGTACATCTGAACTCAGCTGCGATATCTGCTGGGTCAAGTTGGAAATGTCCCTCTAAGAGACCGAAATGAAGGTCGTTCACATCTCAGATGGAGGTCCCGAAGGTTACCAGAGGAGATGCAGCTGTTATGGGTAGCATCTGATTAGTAGCAAGAGCCTGTCTTTGAACAATATAGAAGCTAAGTTTTTGTATACGGTTTACGACATTTATAAGGTTATCAACTGTTTTTGGATTCTGTGTAAAGACGAGCTGCACCAGCTCGTTTGAGTCCTTTAGAAAGTTCGTAATCTGCTCTACTTGTGACATAAGGGGGTTAATAGAGTTACATAAAAATAAGACATCGTGTATATATATATATATATATATATATATAAAATATATGTGTGTGTGATAGCAAGAACTTTCATTAACTCTTTGCACCCGCTGTCTTAAGCGAATTTCAAGTAAGTCTTCCTGGTGAGCCACCTGAAAAACATTTTAAAAATGGCATTTAAGATCTGCCCATATATGTAAGGGGAACCTGGAAAGAAAAGTTTGAAAGCATGTTGTAACAGAGAGCTTTGCTGCTTTACTATGGTCTTCATTGAAAACCTTAATAAAAGCTAAAGGAAAGTGAATAAATTACCTTAGGAGTGGGTTTAAGGAGTAGTTGTCTGTTCTATAGCTGGTGCCCATCTGCCCTCCCGTTTTAGGTGTTTTACTTTCATAGCAAAATTACGGCGTGAAGACAACAAATGTGGCCATCTTTTCGCTATTGCACATGCGCAATGGGAACTGCCAACCTGAATGAGAAGTGAAATCCGCGGAATAAGCGATGTTCTCTTACTAGTACTTCATTTTCTTTTACCGCTGATATAATCACAATGCATTGTTATTAACAGTGCATTACGGCAAGCAAAGTTGCTTGCGGAGGATGTGAAAATACAATATATGTACATGGTAGTGAGCGAGCAATTAGGTGTGCACAACTTCTTACAGCTAGTCACCTAAGCTTATATAAAAAAACTAACTGTAACCTAACCTCCCGTGAATCAGAAAACTAAGCTTATATAAAAAACTAAATTTAACCTAACCTCC
The DNA here is from genome assembly GCA_030765065.1 of Deroplatys truncata. Lineage (NCBI taxonomy): Eukaryota > Metazoa > Arthropoda > Insecta > Mantodea > Mantidae > Deroplatys > Deroplatys truncata. The sequence continues at coordinate 10,275,176 of CM060982.1, forward strand.
CATGAATCAGTAACCTAAGCTTATATTGAAAAAAAGTAAACCTAACCTAACCTCCCGCGAATGAGAAACGTAAGTTTATATAAAAAAAATAACCCTATCCTAACTCTCGTGAATCAGTAACTTAAGCTTGTATTAAAAAAAGCTAAACTTAACCTACTCTCCCATGAATAAGTAACCCAATATATTATAAAAAAACGAAACCTAACCTCCCGTGAATCAGGAACATAAGCTTATATAAAAAAAGAAACCTAACGTACCCTAACCCCCCTTAAATCAGAAACTAAGCTTATATTTAAAAAAACCAAACATAAGCTAACCGGTAAATAAGTAACGTAAAAAACTAATAAACCTAAAATAAAAAACTAATTAGGAACACACGTTGCGAGCGTTGGCGGTATCTTACTGGCTTTGGGATATTTGTTATTCATATGTTGCCAGCATTGTGTTGGAGCTAGTGGGTGACATACAGTGACATCTATAGTAGAGCTAGGATCATTTTCATCGCCTTTGAAGACCAACGTAATGTAGGTTATCCCAAATATCAAACTATAGACGATAGTCACACAGATCGGCCAATAAGTTCACCCAGGCGCGACCTCACACTAAAAAAGAGAGCTACAAATGAGTATACCTGTGAACGCGTAAGGTTCGTAACATTAACTAATATGTATTATGCGCCTACGGCAAAAAGAAAATATCACACCACTTCAAATAGATCAAAACACTATTGCAGTTGCAAGCGTAAAGCAGAATTACTAAAATGCACACGCAAAATGAATGAAGGCAGATGTTAGCAGCATGCTTATACAGCAGGTGACACAGCACATACCCGGAGAGGTCATTGACCACAATATCAGCAATAATAACGTGAAAGGTGAACACTTCGTTACCTGACAGATTTTGCAAGTAAAGCTAATATATTATGGTTCACAATTTCATTGTTCCATAAGTGGTAATAGTAGCACAACGCAAGACTCACAGATATTGAGGAAAAACGTGTCACTTGGTAAAGAAAATACAGGACGTGCCGTATCACAAGCAGTACAAGTTCACTCAATATTAAGGAATTGCACAGATTGCATACAATACCTAGAACACTGGACTACAAGCACTAAGCGATTTGAAAAATGAAATGCGTGCAACACACACCACCATGAGGGGTGGTAACGCGTTAGTTGGAAGAGCGGCCATGTGTTGACCACAGGACCGGAAGGCAAGCACATGTTAAGGGGGAAAAATGGAAATTAAATATAAAAAATTAGTCTGAAGGATGTAATATTCAGATCCTGTAAAATAAACACAATACACAAGGCACTCACAATATAACACGTGGAAATAAGGTAGCCTGCCTTAGATATACGCTGGATGGAAAAAGACAAGTTCTAATTTTATTCACGCCGGCTAGAAGCCGTCATGCTAGGTACCTACATACACAGCGCACATGGATGCATGTATGAAATGCAAATACAACACATTTTTAAACAGAACAAATGTCTGAAAAAGAAATAACAACAATTAGTGAAAAGAAGGCAAAAGCAAAGACAACACGGCAAACTCCACCATATGTAGCATAACTACATGTTAAAACCTGCAATTGCGCCATAGGTAGCGTATTACTACGGGAAGACTGGGTGAAGGGGACGAAGTTTCCTCTCAGCAGACATGACGTGGTCTTGTAGGAGCAAGTGGACGTCAAATCAGGAACCGGTGAAACCTGAAAATGATTACTGCCACATGCGTCTTTAAGTAAAGCAAAGGAAGCAAGCAGTAAAAACCAGGTGTTATGCATCATTATCACTAGGATGCGCTTGACAGACTACGGATCCCAGGAACTTACGTAAATTTGCTTATACAAAAGGAAGAATGAAAAGGTAGAGGACTTAAAATATGGTCACTCACATACGGAAGAATGGAAAGAGCGATAGTTCAACTCAAAAAACACACACACACACACACACACACACACACACACACACACACACACACACACACACAGAGGTGAGATTTATTAAGAACTACTCACCTTTGAATTACATTTTGAGAAACAAACAGTTTCCACTTGGTTGTGACCCATCATGGACGTCGCTTCGTGTCGGAACTGGGGAAGCAAGTAGCTACGTCCTCTCTCGCCTTGTTCCCTTCACAAACTGCATCGCGTCCTCATACTAAACTCGCGTAAGTGATACATTACCGCGCAATTCTCCATCCCACAACAATGACTGCAAACAATAACTTTAACATTAGGAAATGCAACATTAACCATATGTGAGAATATGCTGGCCTTAAAATTGCACGCTGCTTCCATGCAATCGCGAGAAACAGCTGAAAATCGATGGGACTTAAAAAGAATCACAAAGTAATGAACAAATCGAATCATTGATAATGGTAATCGCGGAAGTGGCTGATGCTACAAAAATCTTATTTGGAATAAATTGTGTGTTTTAAAAGAGATCTACATTTTTTTGTATGGTACGTTTTCGTCTATCGCTTAATGTTTACCAGTTATTCAGATTATACAAAATTTCTTCGGAATAAAGAGGACTTCACAGGCATATTCCCGGAAAATTCAAGATATACATTTTATTTATCATGTAAATATATTTCATACGTGTTATTTTAACCAAAATCGTTAGCCATTTTTTAGAAAATAAAAAAAATTCTAAAATATTCCATGTAAACAGTAGTGTGGGGTGGGGAATTTTCTTGAAAGTCTTCGTGTCGCATCTTTGGAAGGTATTAAACCTAAATACCAAGTTTGGTATTTACCCAACTTTTCGTTTTTGAATTATAGGGGAGAGGGCAGATTGACACATGGTTCTTATTTTAGCCCTTAGTCAACAGATTGCAGCCAAATGCAGACATACAATTCGTTGTCTCCAAATACACGTCAGCGACAATCCTGTGTGAGAAGTTATAGTGGAAGGGAGCCGTGAAATTGTTTTTCCCGCGAGGTTAGAAAATATTCAATTTATGGGAATTTTGTTTCCTGAGACATATACAGTATTAAATGGCTTTTACATATTTTGTTTGAAAGTGCTATTAAATGACTATTCATTGGTATTTTAAGTATTTTAATTCCTTATTCTTGATAGTTACATCGAGCTTCCCTTAAAACAAGTAGACCAGGGACAAGTTGGCACAAAAAACGGGGTAAGTTGGCACAATGTAGCGTTGTTTATTAGTATTACCCCTAATTAATATTAAATTTTTTCCCGGACATTTCTGATTAATTTGTGTACAGTTTTTCGTTTTATTATTGCCATTCGAGTATTTAACTTTGAGCGTTATATCTTACTTGAAGGTCCTGTTTAAAAACTCTACCCCGTGTTACGTATTTATACCATGATAATTTTCAATAAAGTGTTCTTAATAACTTGATCATTATATTTGTTTTTAATAAATTATTTAAAACGCACATTTTCCATGTAAATAACATGTAGCCTTCTTCCCCTCATCCTGTGCCAACCTGCCTCCTGCATGCGATAAGTTGACTTACTACGCAGTGTTCTGAAAAGTTAAAAGGTTTAGCTTTAAGTGGCAGTAAAATAATTACGCAATTATTCATATATATTGTTTAAGGCATTTAGGGAACAGCGCCATGTCAGTATTAGCTGAAATGTTGCAGTAATAAATATAGAAAAATAAAGCTTAAAATTTGTGCCCTGTCCCCTACTGTTCACACACACACGCGCACAAAGGACCTTTTTCTAAAAAAAAATTTTTATTCAAGGTGCCTCAAAGCATGTATTTCTGGTGAAATCTCAGCATCGAATTTTTGGGTTGAATGCACATCTTCCCGACCTACTATCTGCATGGTAGAGAAAGTAAAAAGTGCATCGCTATGTAATGCCTTTGAAGTTCCAAGGTAATTGCATGACCACGAGAAAAAACGAATAACAACTTACCACCTGTAAAAGTTATTTGAAAATTCAAATCAGTAATAAAGAATATACCGTAGATGGTTAAGGTCACAATTATTTTTATTTGGCACACGCTGTGTTCTTTAACAATATCTACATTTTTTGTGTAGTAAGATTTGTCAACTCTTGCGGTTTACTAGTTATACAAAGTATTTCACATTGAAGAGTACTTAAGGGTCTGTTCCCAGAATATCAAGATATATACTCTATTTGACATGAAAATGTCTTAAACCTATGGTATTTTAATAAAAATTGTTGGGTAAAGCCATTTTTTAAAAAATAACCAAACTTTTTCCATGCAAATATAGTTTGGGGTAGGGGAACTGCAAATATTCGTATCGCAGACATGGAAGCATCCCTAGCAACATTTGACTTTAAAATAATACTTTGGTATACACAAAAGTGATTCAGAGTGAAGAGGACTTCACAGGCTATTCATAGAAAATTCAAGATGTATATTTTGTCATTCAAATATCTTAAAACATGTGACATTTTAATCAAAATTCTTATTGCTGTACACCAGGAGAGGAGAGAGGAGAGGTGCCCACCCCACATTCTATTGCCGAGTGGCGAAGAAAAACGCACTTGTTTGGATATAAACAAGTGCAGTGGTGGATTCGTTCCACTGCGCGGCAGTATAATTTCTACGCTGGTACTATTTTGTTTATATTAAACATATTTTGCATGCAATAATTATTACAGCCACCTACTGTGGATAAGCAAACTATATGATATTCAAATCTATAGACTTTCTTCATCTTATGCTGCCTTGTGATTAACATACTAAATTGTTTCTCTTTCCCAATGAATAAAGCTCCATTGCTACTTGAGCGTAAAGCATATTTTAAAACTATTTGATCAACTTAATAAATCGTTTGGTTTTAAAATCAATACTGTGCTCAAACTTTGAAACACATTATGGAATAGCTAACTTTTATGGTGATGGAATATACGAGGTGTGATCAAAAAGTTTCCGGAATGACGTCATAAATACTACACAACAGTTTGTTTTGTCTAATCTCCACTGTCACCTCCCAGGTAGTCTCCTTGGGAGTTGATACACTTGTCCCAGCGCTTCTGCTACTGATAGAAGCACCTCTGGAAGTCCTCTTCTTTCAACATGTTCAGAGACTTCTGCGATTCGCGATGGATGACATCAATGTCCTCATTTTAAGTCGCGAGAAAAGAAAAACGTCCGCTGGTGCCAAATCTGGAGAATAGGCAGGATGGGAAATGGTATTCATCCTATTTTTATCCAAAAATTGGGGAACAGAAAGGGCTTTGTGCGCGGGCACATTGTCATTATGCAGGAACATGTCCAAATTGTCTTTCAAAATGCTTTGAACACTTCCAAAGGAGAGTCCTAATGAGTCAGAAAGTTCTCTTATTGTAATGCGCCTATCATTTAAGACCATTTCACTCACTTGATTGATATTTTCATCAGTTTTGCTGGAACAGGGTCGCCTCGAACGATCTGCATCTTTAACTGATGTCACACCACTTTTAAATTTCAAAAACCACTCAAATGCTTTAGTTTTGCCCATAACTTCCTCCCCTAAGCTGCGCTTAACATTTCATAGGCTTCTGTTGCTGTTTTACTGAGTTTAAATAAAAATTTGATGTTTGTTCTTTGTTCTTCGTAATCTCACATTTTTGCTACGCGGGAAAATCGCAGCACATGCAAAACACGTCTTCACTTCAGAGCGTCTACCTCGTCACTGCATGGTCATAGGAAGTCACGTGACCTTTCATTTTTATCGGTAAGGAACGCTGCATGTATCAGCCTGGGTAAGAATTAAAGAAATCTCAGCGTCAGCATTGTTGTGAAGCCATTCCGGAAACTTTTTGATCAATGTGTAGGCCTAGTGCTAGTTTTAATGTTTTTATTGTTCATTTCTCTCCGAGTTTCTTATTATTTACTAAAAAGGATATCTTTGGCTCTAGGGTAGAACAATTGAATCGCAATACTGAAACTAAATGCAAGTCTGTGATCCTAGACCTGGAGACACTTTGGGTCATATTCATTGTGAGGGGAAACAATAAGTTGAGCCAAACATAGATACAATACGGGAGGCATTTAAAAGGTCTAATCTAGTTTTTCCTACACATTTTAGTGGTGTGCTCGTTTGCATTTCTACAAGTTCTAGCTGCAGTAATTCTGCTACCTGGGCAATATAAAATATGAATGGATTATTGAACAGGCACATTTCCTTGTTCATTACAGTTATTTCGGAAAAAAATTCTTGGAAACATTCACTATGGGATTGAAGTTGCTTTTGTAACGGCCATGTGCATGATCTGATGAGATTTCTAACGACCCTAAACAAGGGAAATGATACATATTGCTATTTTCAAGTTGATATGAGAGTAGATTTAGTTCAGCTATGAAAGCTTTTACTGAATCAATCATAGTAATCAAGAGCAGATCTCTGCCTTGCAGCCGAAAATTCAGTGTTTGGCACACTGAGTTGAGATATCGCAGTAAAACGCTAAATCTTGGATGCAGTCTGGTTGAGTTAGCTCGGTATCACTATACACTGTAATAAATTACATATGTCATAATGTTATAGTAGATATTCGTACCTCCAGCATTTTTAAAATGCTCAGTAATTGTGAATATAAAATACGTTACTCACTTTTGTTTTTAGAAAGCTAGCTATTTCATTCCTTAGTTGAAAAAACGCCTTAACGTTGTTCCTCTGCTTAATCATCTCACTTCACAATAATAGGGTAGATCTTGAAATTGCGATTGCACGTTCTCTAGGAAGCTCTGGAACTGTCCGTGTCGAAGACTATTTGCTTTTATGGGGTCATTACCATTGTGTTCATAACATTTCCAAGAATTGCTGCTTTAGCACAAGGAGCTTCTCTGTGTATTATACAATAAATATTTTTGATATCTTCTGAGCAAGATATGCCAGCTATGCAGTATTCCCACAAAATTATTTAACATTTCAGTCATTAGGGAGCTCCATTTGTGGTAACTGACCCCAATTTTTCCCAGTCTAAATTAAATTTACAAACAACATTCAGCACAATATTTACCTTGTTTACTCAGATTATGATCACTGTGTTATACACATATACCACACACACAAACATAAACACCCATGCCCATGGCGCTAGGTGGAGCGTCATAGCTATACGCTCCAGCGACCACGGCTACCAGGGCCGGCTCACCACGGATACTGTCACTCAAGGAAACCAGATCAAGTAACTCTTCTGAAGTATTAAAATTCTATCTACACCCCTTATAAATATAGCTAATTGTGCTATATATTTTCTATCTATGCATCGATCTAGGGCGATAGAAAAACAATAAGTGCTCCAGTTTACTTTCTAACTGGTCCTGTACCTCATTTGATATTTTTCTAATCCTGTCGGTGACTGTCCAACGAGAAAGAGCAACTGCGTTTATATCATTCACTGAATTGGAGAAACCTCCTCGGCAGCAACGATTAAGCATTGTTTAACGAATTCCCCATTAGAAAAACAGCACCTTCTTTTAGCTATAAGCAAGAGATTCGATAATTTGCGCACAATACTTACTCTTTGCAGGTTTCACTCAAGGGTGCGTATGACTTCAATTTCAGTTCGTTAGGCTTACGTTCTTTCTCCAACCCTAAGGGAAATTATTTAAAATAAAATTCACATACAGCATTAATAAAATATATATATAATTATATATTAAATCGCATCAAATAGATCTAATATGCAGTCTACGTCTTAGATGAGGAAGTTCAGTTCCGAATACCTAATAAACCAATAAGAAACTAAACCCCTAAAATAGCGGAATCATATCTTGCCTTTTATATTTTTACAAACATTCAGAAAATACCTTTTGAAATTGTAATTAAATGCCTGCAAAATCATCAAAGTCTGCTTTATGTTTCTGATTATAGTGGCGTTTTATATTGTAATGTTATAAATTTGCAAACTGAAATCCGCATATTAAAGAGCAAGTTTCATGTTTTCGTAAGTTACGAAAAACATTTTGTACCACTCTTCGTGAAACTGGCGTCCCGAGTTCGAAGCCATTCTCGCCACTGAATGAGGCGTGTCGGAAACAAAGCTGAAGGGGAGGAATGGCCGTTGGAGTAAGGCATGGGCGGATTTCAGTGCAGTGGCTCTATTGCGCCGGTTTTCCCCATTGCCTGCTGTACACAGCACGGAAACTTTTTCTAAAAAAATATTTTTTTATTAATTTTTAAAGCCCTACAATAACGGACCAAAATCATCTGCTATTTACGGAAATAATATAGGCAAATGCTGTGCTTTTAAGTTCCTTAACCTTCCCCTCCCCATCATCCAAATTCTGGAAATGTCGTTTCTAATGCCCCTATATGGCCTATGGCTTTCATGGGTTACCTCAACCAAGCGATGACTGGACCCATTTCTGAGGGGAGGCACCCAGCGGGCGGAATAAATGAATTCAGGTAATTTAACGGTTAAAAGTCTGACAAATAAAAATGTATAAAATAAACGACGGAAAATTATAAAAGTCCAGATTAAAACTTGACCAAATGTAATAAAAGTAAGCAGTGTCAGCGATGTAGAACGCGAAGCTAAAAACAAGGAAGCAAAAATAATGGGTCGAAAACGCACTAAAAGTTAGAAAACAGATCAAGCACGACTCAAATGCTGTCCTGTAAATTAGTGCGTCGAATGAAACTTAAAACACGTTCTGCAGCTAGCAAGTCATCCGCCAGAATGGCGAAAAATGCTGCGTCCATCTGTAAAGTGGTACGAAGAACAGCGAAACACTAACACTTCTCTAAAACACGCCGCACCGTCAACGGCGCACCGCAATGATTACAAACGGGAGCAGGCTCTCGGCGCAAGAAGTGACAGTGACTGAAATGACACTGCCCGATGCGAAGGCTGCATAAAATTACTTCCCCCCGACTGGAGGAACGGGAAGAATTGGGCCAGGTACAGACTTTATCTCCCGCAATTTGTTACCCTAGACAGAGGACCAGGCAGCAAATCAACGCGAAAGACTAGACTTCGGTAAGTAATGGCTAAAACACAGGAACACGCAGAAAAACAGGAGCTAAAATAACATTAGGATAAAAGAGCACTCTTGGCAGCGCATCCGCACCTTCATTACCTGGTATGCCGACGTGACCAGGAACACAAACAAATGAAAGGCCGACCCCATCAGTGGTAAGCTGGTGGGAACAATCATGGAGACGCTGCACGATGGGATGACGAACGTGCAGTGCACAAAGGCTAGAAAGGGCGCTTAGAGAGTCCGTGCATAAAACACAATCCTGCAGATCACCTTGACGGATAAAAGACAGAGCTTGTTCGAGAGCAATAAGTTCAACAGTGTTGAGCACTGATCATAGAGACGAAACAAAACGTTCTGTACAAAATAAAAAGCCCAACGGATGACCAGAGCGGAGATCTGGGACTTTGGCAAGGACGTCAAATCAACGTGGCAAGATAATTCTGAACACAGCCAATGGGGAAAGTGGGTGTGACCCATGGGAAGTGTAGTCGGCAGCTCGATGTTTAAATTTCGAAGCATCTGGCGGAAACATAGCGCTGGTGGGAGCAAGACCAGGGGTTGAGACGCATAGTGACGATCCTATGAGTCCACAAAGAATGACGAATAAGTCGGGCGTTGAGGCATACAGGATAGCCGACAACCATACCTGCACAGAAGAACGTCACGACGGTAATAGAGTGGAGGTTCTGGAGCTTCTGCACAAAGATGCAAAACAGGACTAACGCAAAAAAGCACCAGTGGATAGGCGGAGGCCCTATGGGTGAACTGGGTTCAAGTGACCCAGGATAGAAAATCCCGCAGCAGAATACACAATGCACCCATAATCAAGCTTTGAGCGAACCACTGATCGATAAAGTCGTAAAAGAACCGTGCGATGTGCACCCCAGGAATGTGCCACCTACAACGCGTAAAATAGAAAGAGAACGTTCACACCTTCCATTCAAAGAGGTTATTAGCCCTTCCTATCAAAGACTAAGCCGAGGGATTTCGTTTCGTCTGAAAAGGGGAGGAGTGCCGCACCGAGTCGGAGAGAAAGTGGAGGGAACTCTTTTGAGCGCCAGAAATTAACACAGACTGTCTTCTCGGAAGAAAATTAGAACCCGTTGGCAATGCTCCAGGAGTGAAGGGAGTTAAGACACTGCTGCAGTCGGCATTCCAAAATACAGATGCGACGATAAGTTGCGAATACGGCGAAATCGTCAACAAAAAGCGACGAGGAAATTCCGGGTAGAATACAGTCAACAATAGGGTTAATCACTGTAGTAAACAGTATGATGCTGAGTACCGAGCCTTGAGGTACTCCGTTCTCTTGGTTGAAAAGTGAAGATTAAACCGAGCCCACACACACGAAATACCCGGCCCTTCATAAACTCATGAATGAAGATAGGGAGATCGGCCACCGAAACCCCACTGCTGGAGTGTACGAAGAATGCCAGTCCAACAAGTGTCATAAATACAGCGACAGTCTGACACCCTCTCAGAAATCCTTTTAGAATGTCGGTCGAAAGATGGACAAGATGATCCACAGGAGAACGGTGCCGGCGAAAACCACATTGCACGTTCACCACAAGGTTCCGAGACACAAGCCACCAGGTCAAAAGCGTGTTGATCATGCGCTCCATAACCTTGCAAACGGGAAATCGGGCGATAACTAGATGGCAGTTGACGATCTTTCCCGGGTTTCAAAACTGGGACGATGGTGGCTGCTCGCCAGTCTTTAGGAAGGGTTCCAGTTTCCCAGATGCGGTTGCAAATCTGAAGGAGAAAGCGCTGTCCAGCAGAGGAGGGATGATGAAGGACGACCACGTGTACAGAATCAGGCCCGGGATGCTTAGAAGATGCTAGAGCATACTCTAGTTCGCGGTAGCTAAAGGGGCAATTATACTCCTCCTGGTTGCTGGAGGGAAAGGATAGTGCATGGGCTTCCTCCGCGGCCTTGTGTTGAAGGAAATCCGGGTGACAAGCTGAGAGCTGGAAATGCTTTCAAAGCTCATGACGAGGCTATCAGCAATAGTAGATGGTTCCAAAATAGTAGTGGAGCCTACCCGCAGACCGGGGATAGAAAAAGAACGGGTGTTGACGGCCACGGGCTTACGTTTGTTCCAGATGATCGATGTAGGTGTACAGTTATTGAAACCGGTACATAGCGCTCCCAGGAGGCTTTCTTACTGTTGCGAATTATTTTGCGGATCTTAGTGTGTAATTCTTTATAATTGACCAGGTTATCAAGGTAAGGCGACGCCGAAACACCCAAAGAGCATTTCGTGGTGCACTAACGGCGTCCCTACATTCCGCGGTTCACCAGGGGACTGCTAAATGCTTGGGATGGGAATACGTGCAGGGAATGAAACGTTTGGCAGCGGCTAAAATGACAGCACGTAGGTGTTCTACCATGAGGCCCTAATTGTTACCATGCTAGCGTCTAATTACCGAGGTCGCAGTTCAAACTCGACGGAGGACGATGGATCTTTTTGGGCGTAAAAATCCTTAGCATGGCTTCCTTCGGAAGGGTAGTAAAACCGGTGGTCCCGTGTCGTAGATGTACGGCACGTAAAGGAACCCCAATCCTGATAAAGTGGCATCTGAGCAAAATTGCCGGTCTTTCACACTCAATATAGAATGTGACGCTAAAGACCACAGCAGTTAAAGGGCTTCGATAAATAGAACTCAATTTGATTTAATTAAACAGTGGAAAACTCGCAGTAAGAAAAACGGGCTAGATGGGAAAAAGGCGACCAGTCGGCTTTGTTGAACTGCCATTTAGGAAGGACTGGGAATAAACGGAAGAAGACAGGAGAGTAATCACGCATGGAAAGTGATCGCTAGAGTGTATATCAGCTATGACATGCCATTCCATTCGATGAGCAAACTGCAGAGCAAGGACTCAAATTCAGATGCACAAATGTGCCGGTTGAATCGGAGAGAAAATGGGTTTGCTGGTATTCAGAACAGAAAGGTGATGTTGATCCAGAAGTGTAGCCAAAAGCTCTCCCCTCGCGCACACCCTAAGAGAACCCCAAAGAGGGTGGAGTGTATTGAAATCCGCAACGAGTAAATAAGGGACAGGGAGTTGTAGCATCAGCGGGTCAGGTCATCTTGTGCAGGAGGAGGAACATAGAGGCTGCAGATACAGAAATTAAACCCAGGAACAGATAGCAGTATCCCTGCAGCTTGCAGAGGTGTCGCAAACGGAACGCGATAATAACACATCTCGAGCAAGAACTGTAACACCGCGTGTACAGGAGAACCCTCCTCCGGAGCAAGATCTAAGCGCTCAGGAATATACCTACGAATGGCAAAGCTATCCTGAGGTCGAAGTTTTGTCATTTGCAGAGAGGCGACTAGGGGTGAGCGAGTGTGCAGTATCATGTCCAGCTCTGCTCGGTGTGCACGGAGACCACGGATATTCCACTGAAGGATCATATAGAGAGCCAAAAATAGGGAAACAGGGAAGAAGTGCGTGTCGGTAGGGAAAAACAGGTTTTGTAATAGCCGATGTGGATCGGTTGAGCTTCACCTTTTTCTTCGGAGTAGGGCTTCGTCCCAGTCGAGAATGCCCAGCCCTCCGTGCCACCATCGCTGCTAACGGAATCGAAGCAGGTGGTGCGAGTCCTGGAGTGAGAGCGGGAGCGACCCGTGGGACGACGAATAGGAGAATGGCGACTGGTGTGGTCAAGAGCCAGAGCAGTGGTGGAACCGGAGGTCGAATACTGGTTTGCGTGGAAGCATCTATTGTTCGAACAGCGAGGGAGATACTGGGTTCGAAGAGATATCAGTTTGGACCCCAATGGAAACTTGAGAGGGCGAGCCGAGACAGGTCTGCACAACGGCGGCTTGTTTCCGAACAGCGAGGCGGAAGGCAGCAGAATGCCTCAAGGTGGATGTAAGGTGGAATTCTTGATATCGCTTCTGGAAAGATCAGGTGTTTCTTCACTCGAAGCTTCTGCATTGCCTTTTCCTCCCGAAAGCGTGGAGTTCGACGGGTGTGGGGCCCTGAGCACACATGGAACCGTGGTGAGTGTCGCTTCCATAACGACGACAAACTGGTGAGCCAGCGCAACGTTGTTACGTGTGGCTGAATTTCTGGCAGCGTAACAGCACATGCGGTTAGGAACATAGGGACGAACAGCTGCGTGCTCATATCAGCACAAGATGTACGGCGGTAATACGGTTCTTTCAGTGCGCAGCGGAAACGGGTGGTTGTCCCTCCTCCCGATTAACCTTTACGCCGCAGTAACACCCTGGTCTGAAAGACAGTTAAGGATGTCGTCATTAGAGTGTCCGTCCAAACCCGAAGTGGTAACCAGTGTCTTGCGTTTCTCCACGTAAACGGGGTAAGAACCTGAGAGACTGACTTTTAACAGTTGAGCGGTCTGAGCGTCTTGAGCTATCTCAATAAGCAAACTGTCATCTCTACACCGCGTAGTATTCTTCACTGGACAACAAATTCGATCAAGTTCCCGTTGAATATAAAAGGGGCCCAGGTGTTTCATATTTTTGCTGCCACTTTTCAGCGGCATCACAAAAAAAGAAAAAAAAACGTGGAGTGGAAAGCTTTGAACCCAGAGGATCCATTATGAAAAGGTCCCCCTTCCGGAACTGCCGGCGTCAGCCTGCCATCAGGAGGATGTAAAAGAAAAGACACGTCTTTCTTCCGGTCTGTGCCGGCTTGGGACACCCGCTCCAGGCCCGATCTCAAAGAATACTTCAGAGTAGTTACCCTCTGACCGTCACTAGTTACCGGTATACGGCATTTTCACCACAGGCAAGCCTGACTTTATGCCCCTATCACTGGAATAACCATCAGTGCCGCCCCACTTTAGGCCACGCTGACTCAACAGGGGACGCATTCAGGGGACTTGTGTTGATTACATCGGGCCCCAGACAGCGGTAACACGTCGAGTCTCCCCGGTCAACCTAGCCACGCGCGGTCGCCGAACTGCCCGAGGGTACCCCGCCCCTATGGGGCTACGTGGGTGTACATGACAATGGAACGGCTCCGCACCTAGTATTGTATGAAAGGGGTAGGATGCACTTGACCTGCATTCTTGAGACGTCCGGAGAGCACACAGGTTAGAAGCTGCGCTGAAACCATGCAACAGCAACCACCAAGATAGAAAAGATCCCTGTTATTGAGACAGGTGTTAATAAACCTAAGGAGCCTAAACCTAGTATAAGAAATAATTGTAGAGAATGAATGTTCATGGCTTCCTTCGGAAGGGAAGTAAAGCGGTGGTCCCGTGTCGTAGATTTACGGCACGTAAAAGAACCTCAAGCCTGATAAAGTGGCCTTTGAACAAAATATCGGTATTTCACACCCAATATAGAATGGGACGCTAAGGACCACAGCAGTTAAAAGAGGGTGCATAAATAAAAATTACTCGTAGAAGAGGAAGAGTAATATAAACAAAGATAACGTGGGGGGAAGGAGCTGAAAATGCTGGGCATCCCAGATACGCCAAATCCGTACTCACGTGAGCCCCTGGGGTGTAGCGGGCGGAATCCGTTGCCTCCGATGATAGGGTGATGCGGATGGCGGTGGATTGAGAGGACCTACAGCTTTTACTGTGGACTCCGAATCACATTGGGTCTTATTGATATTTCACGTGAACAAGAGGTGAAGGCGTGGATAGGATCGACTTAAAATGGCCACCAGAGAATCGGGAATCGAACCCAGGACCCTCAGTACCAGAGCCAGAAACAAATCTACTGCGCTATCCTGGTTCCCCATGCTAGAAATGTTGTGTAACATATAAGATTATCCAAATGATCGACTAAGTTTTACTTTCTCTACCCAAAAATTAGATACCGAGATTTCACCGGAAATATATGTTTTGAGATCCCCTGAATCCAAAAGAAGCATTTTTGGAAACATGTCCGCGCGTGTGTGTGTGCGTGTGTCTGTCTGTGAACAGCATAACTCAGAAACGGATAAACAGTCGGATAAACACCAAACTTGGTATTTCGGTTCAGTATCTTCCAGAGATGCGACACGAAGGTTTTCAAGAAAATTCTCCACCCCAGATTACCCTTTACATGGAAGATTTTTCGAAAAGTTAAATTTTCTCAAAAATGGATGTAACGATTTTGATTAATATATCATATGTTTAAGATATTTTCATGACAAATAAAATTTATATCTTGAATTTTCTGGGAATGTCTCCAAAAGTATTCTCCATTGTGAACGCCTTTTGCATAACTGGTAAACCATAAGACATAGACAAAAGTTTACCACACAAAAAATGTAGATCGCGATAAAATACACAATTTATGTCATATACGTTTTTTTGTTGAGTGAACCATTTTCGAGATATTGCTTGTTATTTCCTTAAATTTTCCAATACTTATACTTTTTCTCAAATTCGTTATTCAATTTTTTATGTCCTGGATATGCAAAAAGAATATAATGCGCCACATAGCAACCAGCGCTTAAAAGATTTGACTATCGCTTATAACGGACCATGTTCCCCTTGCATCTACAAGAAAATTAGCAATAATATTGATATCTCGATTAACACGAAGCATATGGAGAATAAACGTTTGTAAAAATAGTTTGTACAAGAGTAGAGAAAGTCATGTGAGTGTAACACATCAGATTTTTTTTGTTGAGTGAACCATTTTCGAGATATTGCTTGTTATTCTCTTAAATTTTTCAATAGTTATTTTCTAAAATGGGAATTCGTTATTCATTTCTACTTTCTCTACTACGTATAGTAAGGGGGAAGTAATGTATTCCACCCAAAAATTCAATACCGAGATTTCACCGGAAATATATGTTTTGAGACCCCCTGAATCCAAAAAAAGCATTTTTGGAAACATGTCCGTGTGTGTGTCTGTCTGTGAACAGCATAACTCAGAAACGAACAGTCGGATAAACATCAAAGTTGGTATTTAGGTTCCATATCTTCCAGAGATGCGACACGAAGGTTTTCAAGAAAATCCCCTCACCCCAGATTACCCTTTACATGGAAGATTTTTCGAAAAGTTTAATTTTCTCAAAAATGGCTCTAACGATTTTGATTAAAATATCATATGTTTACGATATTTTCATGGCAAATAAAATGTATATCTTGAATTTCCTGGGAATGTCTCCAAAAGTATTCTTCATTGTGAACGACTTTTGCATAACTGGTAAACCATAAGAGATAGACAAAATGTTACTACACAAAAAAGGTGGATCGTGTTAAAATACACAATTTATGTCATATACATTTTTTTTGTTGTTGAGTGAACCATTTTCGAGATATTGCTTGTTATTCCCTTAAATTTTTCAATAATTTTCTCAAATGGGAATTCGTTATTCATTTTTACTTTCTCTACTACGTATAGTAAGTAGGGGAAGTATTGCATTCCACCCAAAAATTCGATACCGAGATTTCACCGGAAATACATGTTTTGAGACCTCCTGAATCCAAAAAAAGCATTTTTGGAAACATGTCCGTGTGTGTGTCTGTGTGTGTGTGTGTGTGTGTGTGTGTGTGTCTGTGTGTCTGTGTGTGTGTGTCTGTGAACAGCATAACTCAAAAACGAACAGTTGGATAAACACCAAACTTGGTATTTAGGTTCAGTATCTTCCAGAGATGCGACACGAAGGTTTCCAAGAAAATCCCCGCACCCCAGACTACCCTTTACATGGAACATTTTTCGAAAATTTTAATTTTCTCAAAAATGGCTCTAACGATTTTGATTAAAATATCATATGTTTAAGATAATGTCATGAGAAATGAAATGTATATCTTGAATTTCCTGGGAATGTCTCCAAAAGTATTCTTCATTGTGAACGACTTTTGCATAACTGGTAAACCATAAGAGATAGATAAAATTTTACTACACAAAAAATGTAGATCTCGTTAAAATACACAACTTATGTCATATACATTTCTTTTGTTGAGTGAACCGTTTTCGAGATATTGCTTGTTATTCCCTTAAATTTTACAATACTTATACTTTTTCTCAAATTCGTTATTCATTTTTTTATGTCCTGGACTTGCAAAGAGAATGAAATGCGCCGCATAGCAACCAGCGTTAAAATATTTGACCATCGCTTAAAAGCTACCATATTCCCCTTGCATCTACAAGAAAATTAGCAATAAGATTGACATCTCGATATCTCGATTAACATAAAGCATATGGAGAATAGGCGTTTGTAAAAATAGATTGTACAAGAGTAGAGAAAGTCATTTGAGTGTAACACATCAGATTTTTTTGTCTTGGATATGCAAAGAGTATTAATCTGTGGCAAAGGGAATGGTGCTGCACCTAGCAACCAGCTATTAAGAGATATGTATGTGCTTAAAGGCTACTGTATTTCTATATTGGCCTTGTAAATATATATTCCCCTTACATCTACAAGAAAATTAGCAATAAGATAGAGTCTGCAAATGTTTATCTCGATTAACATGAAGTAGATGGAGAATAAGCGTTTGTAAAAATAGTTTGTACAAGAGTGGAGAAAGTCGTGTAAGTGTAACACATCAGATTTTTACTTTCTCTACTACGTATAGTAAGTAGGGGAAGTATTGCATTCCACCCAAAAATTCGATACCGAGATTTCACCGGAAATACATGTTTTGAGACCTCCTGAATCCAAAAAAAGCATTTTTGGAAACATGTCCGTGTGTGTGTGTCTGTGTGTGTGTGTGTGTGTGTGTGTGTGTGTCTGTGTGTGTCTGTGTGTCTGTGAACAGCATAACTCAAAAACGAGCAGTCGGATAAGCACCAAACTTGGTATTTAGGTTCAGTATCTTCCAGCGATGCGACACGAAGGTTTTCAAGAAAATCCCCCCACCCCAGACTACCCTTTACATGGAAGATTTTTCGAAAAGTTTAATTTTCTCAAAAATGGCTCTAACGATTTTGATGAAAATATCATATGTTTAAGTTAATGTCATGAGAAATGAAATGTATATCTCGAATTTTCTGGGAATGTCTCCAAAAGTATTCTTCATTGTGAACGACTTTTGCATAACTGGTAAACCATAAGAGCTAGACAAAATTTTACTATACAAAAAATGTAGATCGCGTTAAAATACACAACTTATGTCATATACATTTCTTTTGTTGAGTGAACCGTTTTCGAGATATTGCTTGTTATTTCCTTAAATTTTCCAATACTTGTACTTTTTCTCAAATTCCTTATTCATTTTTTTATGTCCTGGACATGCAAAGAGAATGGAATGCGCCACATAGCAACCAGCGTTAAAATATTTGACTATCGCTTAAAAGCTACCATATTTCCCTTGCATCTACAACAAAATTACCAATAAGATTGACATCTCGATATCTCGATTAACATGAAGCATATGGAGAATAGGCGTTTGTAAAAATAAATTGTACAAGAGTAGAGAAAGCCATGTGAGTGTAGCACATCAGATTTTTTTATGTACTTGACATGCAAAGAGAATGGAATGCTCCACATAGCAACCAGCTCTTAAAAGGTTTGACTAGCGCTTAAAGCCTACCATATTCCCCTTGTACCCACAAGAAAATTAGCAATAAGACTAACATCCCGATTAACATGAAGCATATGGAGAATAAGCGTTTGTAAAAATAGTTTGTACAAGAGTAGAGAAAGTCATGTGAGTGTAACACATCAGATTTTTAGATGAGCACAGTAGATGAAAATGTCAACTTAAGTACCTTACCTTTGGCCCCGTGGTTGTTTAATACAAAGGCTATGTAATTTTCGATTAAGAGAGTGCATATTCTGTGACATAGATATCTCTGGAGAGCCCTAAAAAGGGAGGGGGTTGTCTCGGAAAGAAATTGTTATTCTGATAGTATTTTTTTTCACCTGAATTCAAAATATGATATCGGTTTTTCCCCACCGCACAGGGTTTCCGAGAGAGACAGGCATTTATAATTTCAAACTAAATGTTGCTTTTTGCAATCTCAACTACATAATATCAAACATTCTGACTCACCTAGAAAGTAAGAAATGGTGATTTTCTGCTATATTTCGCCTGTGGAACACACTCCTTGATGCTCCAACATAATCGGCCAGCATATTAGGATTCCTTTTGCCTTGTTGCCTCTTTTCCATGTTTGAAATCTCCTGAGAAAGTGTTCATGTGCTCATCGCTCGCTGTGCCAAGATTTTCCGAGAAGAAATCTGAGGCGAGTGTGGGAAGTGTACTTTTAAGGAGATGTTACAACCAAATTTATATAAGATGCATAAAAAATCGTTTACAATAACACGTAAATTTCCACCTTTCGATTATCCAAAAAACTGAGTAACATTTTTTTAATGCTTGCCAAGCGGTTTTCTCCGGTGGATTCAATAGTTCCTTAAACTTTTCATCATGCATTAGTGATGATATTTGTGGACCCACAAATATTACTTTCTTTAATTTTTGCATCACTGATTTTAGGAAACTTCTGTTTTAAGTACATGAAACCAGGAAGGAGTATTGTTCATGGCTTTGACGAAATGCATCAATCCTAGTTTGATACTTAGCGGAGGTAGATACGCATTTTTAGGATTACACAATGGGTCATGTCCAGCATTTTTCTGTCCAGGAATGAGTGATTCGGTTTAGGCTATTCTTTTATAATGTAATGGTTTTTTTCTGTCCCTACTACCCCATTCACACACACACACACACACACACACACACACACACACACACACACACACACACACACACACACACAAACACTACGTTATGTAACCAAGCTGCAGACCAAATATAAGTGCAATTATCTTCAAATCACCACAAATATTCCATTCATATTATGCATATTGAAGCTTTTCCAATATAAAGTTAAATTAGGTTAAAGTTTTGATAGGTTTCTTTCATACTAGCAGAGTGAGCCATAGGTAGTGATGAGAATTTATGGTCATTATGCAGCAGCACAGATTTTAAACTAACTTTAGAGGAATCGATGAACAAGCGCAATTCTGTTGGGTTATGCTCACGTTCAAGTGTCATTACAAAACACTAAGTTATTTTCTTTAGAAAAATAGTTGAAATTCGGAATGACGATTACGATAAGTAACTCTTTGAAAGAGAATTCCTTTCTTTTAGCCGGGAACCAAGTATTTCAGGCAGTTTTTTGGATAAGTTTTAATGTGGTATGAGATCGTTAAAATCTTCTTGAGTCAATAAATGAGGCTCAGATGAACAGCTTTGTTCAAAATCTGTACCACCAGAATCTGTTTCTTTGTCTTCCTTACTTCTATCAAAATTTGAGCTCTCTTCATCTAACCCACATGTTCTGGTATGGGCAATTCTTTGTTATCATTGCAAGTTAGTGTACACCACTAACAGCAGAAACAGTCAGAGCAGTGATCTTTGGGCTCCCTCCAAATAAGTGCATGTGGCGTGGGTCCCTCCACTTCACACCCAAAGTAAAGTTCAGACATCGTTTTCGCCTTTGGGACTTGAGCGTCACTTCACCATATACATAGCAAAAATTGTTAGGATGATTTTAACAAGCGCTAGGCATTTTGTAACTAGCAACTAATTAAAAGAAAAACATTGTAAATATGCAATACACAATAATTGAGACACTGATTCACTGCTATCTCACAACTGGCATCGTTCTGATGAATGTGTGCTACACCTAGATCACATTTGTACATATCTATACGTGTCTGAACCTGCACAACAGTAGCAACGCTATCATTTGGTGTCATCATATTTTCAACACTCTAGGAAGTTTTACTTGACAGCGGACAAATGGACGAGAAAAACGTTTTAAAGTACTTAAAACAAATTAAAAGACTGTGGATGATGGAGAAATTCCGAATATTCATTTCAAAACAGGATAAGAACCTGCATTAAGTACACCTATTGGTACTCGTGAGACAAAAATCATGTTGACCAGTGTATTCAATGAAAAAGAGACGAAACTGGCGATATGAAAACTGCCACCCAAGCCACCAGCTTAAAAATTTTTACATGGCATATCTTAATATATAAAAGTTAGGCTGTGTGTGTGGGGTTTTTTTTTTCTCCCCCTTATAGGCTTCTACAACGTTGCACCCATTTCAACCAAACTCGGCACAGATAACCTTTCACATAAAGCAAAGTTACTGTCCAGCTTAGAATCCGAAATTCCGCTGCATTTCACATCATTAGCTATTTAATTTTATGTTATGCCTACAAAAGCTGGCAAGACCATCTGTGTCTTTCACAACGATTGCCGTAATAGTTCGAACTTTGCCAACATAATAATAATAATAATAATAATAATAATAATAATAATAATAATAATAATAATAATAATAATAATGATGACATAGGCTTTCACAGCCTCACCAAATAACTAAGGAACGGCGTGTTCACATATTATGTCGTTGATCTCATCTCTGACAGTATCGTGGAGTAATAACATAGTCAAATAAATAATGATGCAACCGGTATCCCACCTATGATAACAGCAGCAGCATCAAACCAGACAAAATACATTCCTATTTATCTTCGTATGATCATTTATTGTATATAGATATTGTATGCATTCACCATAATCGCATTGGCTACAAAAGTCTGTTATCTTGCTCAAATATTACTAACATAAGAAAAATAAATAAGTCGAAGTTAATATTCATACTTTCTGCGATTATACTCCGATGTTCGGATATTCTCATATTATAGTTTGTAGTTTCTCATTTTTCTTATGCAGCTGGTTTCTTTCCCTATGGGAAGTTTGATAAGCAGAAAAAACAAAAACCGTGTAACTTATGAAAATGACAGTGGCCATGGATAACAACAGCATCAATCCAATCGAGGTACCACTTCTTATTGCCATTCTTCTTTTCTTTGTATATTAATGTTGGCCTTCATTCTATTTTTGTTTATGTGTTTTCTTATTTTGTGCATGAAAATGAACAAGGTTAATATTTTTTCTTCACAACCGAGGTTTTCTCTATGAATAACGACGAGGAAGCCCAAATGTGGCAACGTGGAAGTCACTCAGCTGCATTCACGAGAAATCATCATTACAGAATGTGGTATTTGTGATGGTTCAGCAGTGCTTACATAGCATTTTCTCAGTATTTTCATTTGTTTTTTTCTTCATACTACAGTCTGAGGAGTTTAATCAACCCCTTGTTCAAGTATCTTGTGTAACAATTTTTAAATACCTCCAAATAAACGTAATGTCATTGGGTAAGTGCAACCTAAGGCTAAATGTGGTAGGGATAAACCGCTAAACCACAAGCAACGCCGGGTATTTCAGCTAGTAGTCTATAACCACGAGAAAAAATTATCTTATTTTTTAATTATAAATGTTGGTTGAGTAGTTTTTACTTTCTCCACCGCATACGCAGTATGTAGAGAAGATTCGATGCGAAGATTTCACAGGAAATGCGTGTTTTAAGACACCGAATAATAAAAAAAAGTTTTTAATAAAAGATCTTTATGTGCGCATCGTATGTCTGTGAACAGCATAACTGAAAAACGAAAAGTGGGATAAACACCAAATTAGGACCCGTACCTTCCAAAGATGCGATCAGAAGATTTTCAAGAAAATCCCCCACTCCAAGCTACCCCTTATATGGAATTCTTTTAAAATTTTTCATTTTCTAAAACTAGCTCTAAAGATTTTTATTAAAATGCCATATACTATTAAAGATATGTACATGGCAAATAAAGTTTGTCTTGAATTCTCTGGGAATAGTCCACTTCATTCGGAAGGAATTTTGTATAATCTCGTATATCTGGTAAACCTTAAGTGATAGACGAAAACTACTTCACCAAAAATGTATATCTCTTTAAAACACGATTTATTTCAAAGAACTTTTTTGTGGCATCAGCCATTTCGGAGATATCCGTTATTAATGATTCGAATTGTTCAATACTTAGCCATTCTTTTAGAGTTCTGTTAATTTTCAGTTGGTTCTCCCGATAAATGGCTGTGTAGCACACATGTCAGTTTTAGTGAGACGAATTTTATTAGGTTAAAACGCCATGCTTGCAATATGTGTAATAAACCCAAAGTTATGGGAAATTTGTATTTTTAAATTATTATTTTCAATACAGTCTACCAATAGAGCGCTTTTTATCCCAAATGAAAGATATCCACAACAAATACAAAAACACAGAGATCATTCATTTGTATGATTGTAATGTCAAATCGAAATGGCGGAATAGTAAAGTAACGGATGAGAAGGGTGACAAATTAGAAGTAATTTCTGAATTGGATTTAGTAATCTTAAATCCAATAAACAACCCCCCTTACATTCCAGAATAGAGGCGGTGCCAGTGAAAATAAACACACTGTGTTCAAGGAAAGCAGAATTTAAAATACAAAAATTGGAGGGTGAGTCATGACAAGGGCTGACCTCAAGTGAGCATACTATAATATATTTTGATTATAGCATTATAGAAACTAAAGAAAAACGTGATAGAAGAAGAGACTTGTTATATAATTGTAAGTAAGCTAATTGGCAACAAATGAAGGAGGAGTTTCAAATCATAAACTTTAAGTGTAGTGGAGTATGGACATATAAACTGAAGCAACTGAGATAATTAACCAGAAAATTAAGAAGAAAATTTACCAAAAGTCGGTTATTTTTACAGAAAGGGAATTTAATTTACAAAGATACAGGGAGGCTAAACAAAAATACAAGGACCTATTAGAAGAACCTAAAAGGAAACATTGGGAGTCTTTTGTTGAAGGCAAAATCACACAATATGTATGGGGCCTTCCATACAAAATTATTATGAATATAATAAGATCACAAATCATAACATCCCTAGATCGGGATGGCGGACTATGATAATTGGGATGAATCGCCTAAATTATTATTGAATAGCTTGTTACCGGATGACGAAGTTGATACGGACGAAGAAATAAATACGAGAAGTAGAGTGGAATTAGAAATATCCTGCAATATCGGAGGAATTATATTTCCAATTTATATCGGATATACAAATTATGTTTAATATCCTAAAGGCCAGAAAGGCAGCAGGAGCAGAGGGGATTTTGAATGAAGTGTTGTATAATTTAAAAGATGAAATAATCCCCTTGTTGCATACGCTTTTTAATGATTGCTTATGTAAAGGATGATTTCCAGATACTTGAAAGAGGTACGATTATTACTATTTAAAAAAGGAAATGGTAGGATTCAAAGCAACCAAAAGCATATAGACCCACGTGTTTACTAAAGGGAACAACTTTAGGACAATTAATCTATAAAAGGATTGTGGAATTAACGGAAATGATTGGGAAACATAATAAACAATTCGGATTTAGGAAAGGATATTCCACGGAAGATGCCATTATGGGAACAGTCATTAATTGATATATCTGGAGCACTTGATAACTTATGGTGGCCTTATTTTTCCTTAGTCTTAAGAAAAGGATTATCCACCGACTCTTTATACAGTTTTGAAGGATTATTGTGCAAATAGAAAAGCGTGCATTAAAGGTATTAATCAAACAATATGTAAAGATATCACAAAAAGGTGTCCACAAGGTTCAGTCCCGAGCTCCTTTTTTGGGACGTAGTGGTGGAAACTTTAATTGAGGAAATGGAAAATGATAACAGTATATCAAATATGATTGCATATGCAGATTATTTGATTTTTATAGCTGAAGAATAAAATAAGAAGGGAATTGGAAACCAAGGCGAATAAATTGACAGAGAAATTAAATAATTTGCGTAAGAAATCTAAACTTAAAATCTCATCCAATAAATCGAATTATATGTTATTTAAAGGAAATTTGAAGACACCCGATTACTAAGATAAATAGTGAAAATAATAGAAGGAAAAAAGATTCCATATATTTGAGCATTATGCTGGATGAAAAGTTAAATAAAAAAAAAGAATATACTCGTAAAACATCCGAAAAAATAATGATGCAGCTTGGTAGAGTTACGCAGAAAGTTTTTTAAGTATCGTTGAAAACGCACAATGTAATATTTACTTCCATTATAACATATGCGGCAGGAACCTGGGCAACCAGCATGATGATGTAGTTATTAGAAAATTGAGAAGGACGCAAATTAAAATATTATTACGTTTTATTGGTGCTGTAAATACCACGCCAACAATCGCCTCGTTAATAACAACGGTAATATGGCCAATTGATTATTATTTAATACGTTTGAAAGGAGCTAGATTTTGGATTAAAAGAAAAGATTTTCAAATAATAGAAAACATAATTCGAGTAAAGTGAAATACTTGGATATTAAGCAAAATTTGAAGACATCATGGCAACATAAATGGGAGGAAATAGAGGAGGGAGGAAGAGTTTTTCAGCCATTTTCAAATGTTCAAGAAAGATTACGACTAGCACACGTACAACCAACAAAAGGATTAATACACTTTATTACGGGACATGGTCCATACAATACGTGTTGGAACAAAATTAACACAACAAATGACTTGTGGAATTAGGGATACACCAAAACATACAGTTTTTTAATGTAATAGATACACTCAACATGTATTAGAAGAAAGGAAACATTTAGGAGGACATACCCGTATAAATTTTAGATCTTGCTGATTTAATTAAACATTTACAACAATTAACAAATTATGTAAGTAAAACACCGTAGGAAAAATATATATTGCCAAAAGGAATATAGGAAATTAGAAAATCTGAGAGGATTAGAATAACAATTCAAAATTTATATATGGGAGAAGATAGAAATATGAATGAACAGATGACTAGCTTACAAATGTTGACATTGACAAAGAATGAAGATGAGGAGAGAAGAAGTAATGATGAGTATTAATACTTAATTAGACCGAAATTTGACAATAAATAGAAGGTTCTTTGTTGCTTTTACGGGAAGACAGGAATGGCCAGAGAGAAGATTTCAATTAAGACGGCGGGAAGGAGAGAAGCGTGGTGATTATAGGAGGATGGAGGAAGAAGAGGAAAGGAGAGAAGGAGACGTTGGTTTTGGGGAGCAGTTTCACCATTGTTGGAGGAGGAGCCAGCAGTTTCGCCATCTTTGGAGGGTCAGCTTAGCAGGTTCGCCATTGTTGGAGGAGCAGTTAATGTGGTTTTGGGAGAGATAGTGAGTGGAGCTTTGGCGATGTAAGATGCATGGAGGCATGATTTTGTTATGTTATTAATAGGAGGGAGATTTTGGAGTTTATGTAGGTTTGGAGGTGGAGTTGGTGTTAGAATAAAATGGAGGACGCGAGTGAAGTGAAATGATGTGGGGTAAAGTGAGTGAATATGTAGTGATAGAAGAAAGAAAATTTGGTTAAAAGGGGTAAAGTTTTGGTATATAGTGATAACATTTAAAATTGATGTATAATATAAATAAAAAAGAAGATAATAATAGACAAATTAATATGGAGATTAAATAAAACATAATGCAACCAAACAAATAAATGCACAAATGCACAAATAGAGATATAAATTAAACAAAATATTAAACTACTATAAATCAAATAATTATTATTAAAACAATGAAATGTTAGAACTCTAACTTTATAATCTTTAATTAAGGAAATGTTAAATAAAATATAAATATAAGTAAACTTATTAAAATGATTAGTAGCTTAGTAGAAGGTTTTGTGCTGGCTACCAATACATTTTCGCTGGTTTCCAGTAAATATAGTTAAATAGGAGTAGATAGTAGCTGGTTACCGGTTCCTAAGTTTGCTGGTTTCCAGCAAGTGTAGATAAATATAGAATTTATAATTGTAATTAAGTTTTGTTTACGCCTTTACTCTAATCTGACAATTTCTATTCTTTTTCTTTCTTTTATTTTTATTTATTATTTTGTAGACATTGTGTAGTTTGTAGTTATTATATTAAAAAACATTAATGTAATATAACATGTTTGAATTATGTCCCTATGTAGTAACCAAGGTGCCGTGATGGTTTATACAGATTTTATTTATTTATTATTTATTATGGCTCTAGCAATTTTGTTTAAAATTCCGTGTATTAAACATATTTATATGAAAACTAAAATGTATGGCTTGAATTTTCTGGGCATAGTCTGTGAATTCCTCTTCATTCGGAAGGAAGTTTCTATAGGTAATGTTATGTAACTGGTAAACATTAAGCGATAGACGAAAACGCAGTAGGTACACAAAAATGTAGGTCTTTAAATTGATTTGAAACAAATTTTTTGTGACATAAGCCGTTTCTGAGATGTCCGTTATAAATGGTTCGTTGTTCAATACCTTTGCCATTCTTTTAAAGTCTTGTCGACATTCAATTGTTTCTCACCATTGCACGGAAAGAGTGAGACCAGCCTGTAACGTCCAGTTCTTAAACATTTGACTACCGCTATTCGCTTTGTATTCGCAACAAATCAGTAATGTAGTTACGAGGGCGGATCGAAAAGTAAGGCACAATAATTTGTTTACGAAAATGTTTAATAGTAAAAAAAACAAAACAAAACAAAGAATCACAAATGAACTTACACCTTTTACCTACTTTTCGACAGTCACCAAGTTGCCCAACACATTTCTCCCATCGCGATACCAGTTTCAATACGCCCTGTTCGTAGAAGACCGTTTCCTTGGAGTATAGCCATCTGCGAACTGCTGATTTCACTTCCGCATGTATCGCAAAGCGTTGGCCGGCCAGGAATTTCTTCGTGGGAACAAACAGATGAAAGTCCGAGGATGCAAGGTCCGGACTGTATGGTGGATGCTGGAGCACCACCCAACCAAATTTGGTGATTTTCTGACGAACAGCAGCAGCAACACAGGGTGAGCGTTGTCATAAAGAATTTTGACATCGTCAGCATTCATGTTGTGGCATTTGTCACGAAGGGCACGACGCAACTTCATCAAAGTTTTCATGTAGGCTGCAACATTCACAGCGGTCCCGTGTACGGCAAAGTCCACCAATACGGTCCACCATGCATATCCCAGAACACCGTCACAAGCACTTTCCTAGCAGATTGAGTGACTTTGAATTTTTTCTTCTCTGGGGAACCAGCATGTTTCCACTCCATACTTGCCTGCTTGGTTTCGGGCGTGTAGTGGTATGCCCGCGACTCATCACCAGTGACGATTCCTTTTAGAAAGGTGTACTGCGTTAGTTGATCCAAGCTCATCATTCGCTGGCCCTTGTGGTTGTCAGGTTCTTAGGCACCCAGCGAGCACCAACTTTACAAAATTTCATCGTGTTATGAACAATATCGTACACTGCACCATAGGAAATGTTGAACTGTTGCGACAACATTCGCAATTACACACGCCGGTCGTTCAAAATTGCCGCCTCAATGCCTCTGACATTCTACGGGGTTGCAGCGGTTAACGACTTCCCGGAGCGTGGCGAATCACTAAGGTTCACACGGCCCTCTAGGAAGAATGCACACCACCTGGTGACATTGCTACGGTCCATACAATCATCCCCATACACGCCACGCATGTCCCTGTGAATATCAGTCGGTTTATGCCCTTTGGCCCACAAATATCGAACCACACCTCTCTGCTCTTCACACGTGGACGACAGTAACATGCGCGCCATCTTTGTTGCGTAGTTCACGCTTCTCTCGCTAGAGCTGCACATGAAACAAAAATACTCTCTGTAGTGAAAACTTCAAACTATATCTGTGTGAAATTGCAACATGCCAGCTGAAATAACAAGGCAGAAAAAAAACTATTGTGCCTTACTTTTCGATCCGCGCTCGTATTTTCGGAAAGGTTTATCTGATTAAAATGAAGTAGATAGGAAAATAAACTTTCGTAAGAATAATTTGTATACCCAATAATAAGCGAAAGAGGGTAAAACCCGGATAAACTTTGGAGACTACATTGCACATTTCGTTAGGATACAAAGATAACAGCCATAATCAAATGTTTAAGAACTGCACGCTACATACTGCCTTAAAATTCCATATTGTTTCCATGCCATGCAACCACGAGAAACAGCTGAAAACCGATTGGACTTAAGAATGAACAAAGTATTGAACAAATCGAACCACTAATAGCGAACATCTCGGAAATGATTAATGCCACAAAAATGTATTTGAAATAAATAAATTTGTTTGTGTGATACGTTTTGTCTTTCGCTTTACGTTTACCAGTTATGCAAGGTTATACAAAATTCCTTCCGAATAAAGAGAACTAATCAAGCTCTTGCCAGAAAATTCAAAAAATACATGCAAATGTCTTTAACATATATTTTAATCAAAGTCGTTAGAGCCATTTTTAGAAAATCAAAAATTTCGAAAAATGTTCCATGAAAAGGGTAGTTGGGCTGGGGATTTTCGTGAAACCCTTCGTGACGTATCCTCGGGAGATACTGAACTTAAAAACCAGGTTTGGTACTTATCCGACTTTTTTGGTATTTGAGTTATACTATTCACAAACACACAAACAGGGACCTTTTTTCTAAAAATTCTTTTTTGGGATTCAGGGTGCCACAAAACATGCATTTCCGGTGAAATCTCGATATCGAAATTTTGGGTGGAATGCAATAGCTTCTGTAACTACTATGTGCGTGGTAGAGAAAGTAAAAATACTGTCGAATTTCCCCAAAGCTTTTTTCCGCTACTTCGAGAAACACATATGATGTGGCGTGTCCAAATTCGAAAGCTTTTTAAATACGGTGTTGTCGCGTTCACCTTGGGAGCAGATGCGCTTTAAACCCTGCTTAGCTAAACACCATCTAGACATGGATTTCGCGATGCAAAATTAGACAGCGTTTAGACGATGTTTAGCTGCTTAAACAGGGCATCGTTTTTGCAAGGGTCCCATTGCATGCACCATCTGACGGAACTGTTCAGTGCCAGAAGATAGCGAAGAATATTACGATGCCTTCTTGCCATGAATTGGTTTTACAACTATTTTAGATTGTTGCCCGACTTTCTTTGTCTTGGCATTCAATTCAATACTTCCCCTACTTACTATACTAGTAGAAAAAGTAAAGAAGCACAGATGTAGGCATCTTATATTTGAAATGCTTAATCCCGCCCTAGTATTTCAAATGGGGATTTTTGAAACCATTAGTTACGGTTAAATTACGTAGCAGAGCAGTCGAATGTTTCGGAAACTCCTGGAACGTTTCTTAGCTAAAACTAAAAGGCAGCTCGATGGGTGGTGGGGTGTAGGAAGATAAAAATCAGCTGCTTTAATTAACTTTTATTGTCATTCGAGGTGAAATATAACCACAGTGCAGTCCTGTGTAAAAGTCGTAGAGGTATACACAAATTCCATGGTGTAAGGGTTAACACAGTTCCCTGGCAGTGTTCGACTGAGATTCGATACCACGGTACCTTTTCTCTTCCTTATTAGTCCGTAATAGTTCTTCTGCTGTTGTGTCGACAACCATAATTATTACGCTTCCTATTTTACATTTATTGTAATGCATTGCTTTCAAGTATGTCAAGAGTGTCCGCACACCGTATAAGACAGAGCTTGTCAAACTTTTATAATGGTGGCCACATTAATCGCCAGAGAATGAATCGCGGGCGAAGCTTCATATAAGTTTAGGATAGAAGCAATAAACTTGCAGACACAAGGCACAAAGATCAATTCAGTTTTTAAACACAGTGTTTTATTAAACTAAAATTTATACTTACAGATTAATAACCGTTGTAATTAAATACAGGGTAATTTTAAATGAAGGACCCATTTTATAATATTCGTATTTATTAAAGCACAAATCCAACATGAACAATCTATATAATAATGAAAGGAGGAAGTTTCAATTTTTTTTTCGGCGGGCGGTGATGGTTTTAGAAGCGGCCGGTAGAGTGCTCGCGCAATAGGCCGCCATTGCGTTTCACTGTCAGCGTAGTGAGAGTGGAGCACAAGGTTTTCTGCGTTCCTGAGTTCGCAAAAAGTGAGTCACAAATTGTAGTGCAGCGGGCATTTCGTAGCAAATTCGGCATTGAACCGCCAACTAGAAAACGCATTAGCCGCTGGTTTACGCAATTTAAACAGACTGTAAATGTGTGTAAAGGAAAAAGCACTGGCCGACCGCGTGTGTCAGAGGAGAACGTCAGACGGATTGAAGACAGTTTTGTTCGCAGTCCACGTGAAGTCTAACCATAGAGCTAGTAGAGAACTTGGAATACCCCAACCAACTGTATGAAAAGTTCTGAGATGGCGTTTGCTGTACAAGCCCTACCGATTACAACTTGTACAGGCTCTTAAACCTAAAAACAAAGAGAAGCGTCTCGAATTTTGTGGTTAGTGTTAGGAATGATGGAGGGTGACGCGTTTCTACAGCGTATCATTTTTAGCGATGAAGCGACTTTCGACCTTAGTGGAAAAATCAACAGACGCAATGTTCGCATTTGGGCTTTGCAAAATCCACCTTCAACATTGCAACACGAAAGAGATTCACCGAAGGTAAACGTGTTCTGTGCCTTATCCCGTACAAAGGTTTATGGACCATTTTTCTTTGCGGAAAAAACTGTAACTGGAATAACGTACCTGGACATGTTGGAACAATGGCTGTTCCCTCAAATTATGGAAGATTCACAGGACCTCATTTTCCAACAGGATGGAGCTCCGCCCTATTGGCACAGCGATGTACGAGGCTTTTTGAATGAATCCCTTCCTCAGCGCTGGATAGCTCGCAGGGTAAATGAAGACCTGGCTCTACACTTCTGAGATCTCCTGATCTCACCCCATGTGACTATTTCTTATGGGGTTATGTTAAGGAAGCTGTTTACGTCCCGCTTCTACCTACAACTCTGTACAACCTGAGGAACCGTATCACTGCTGCCGTGCACTCAGTAACAGAAGATACGCTTGCTCGTGTGTGGGACGAGTTTGGCTATCGCGTGGATGTTTGCCGTGCAGCAAACGGTGGACACATTGAACATTTATAATATATTAAACAGAACTTTGAAAATTCCTCTTTATTGGTATAAAGATGGTTCATGTTGGATTTGTACTTTAATAAAAACGAATTTTATAAAATGGGCCTATCATTTAAAATCACCCTGTACTTCGCAAATGATTAGTTTTTCATTTGTAATTTCATAACAGTATAACTCGTAGCCTATGAATTTTCTGTGATAAAACTGTAGACATTTGTGATAATAATTTTGTGGTGCCTATCATCAAAACAGACTATAAATGTTGGACAGTTACAACCAAGCAGAGGGATTTTAGAAGCAAACCATCAAGTTGGAACGCACGGAAGGTTGTTGGCGAGGGAAGGTGGAAGCGATTGCGACCTTGCAGTTCTCTGTAAAGAAATATGAACGGTTGGCGTAACCACACGTTGATCAGGATTACGCATTATCGGAAGAAAACAATGTAGATATGTCTAGCTATTGGTAGCGTGCAATGAAGTTATTTTATTATTTAATTTATTAATGTGCAGAAATTTGAGTTACATTGGCTTTTCTGTTACATCGTTCGTTTGCAATGTACAACAATGCACTTTCGAAATACATTGACCATAAATCACATGCGCTTAGCACGTAGATAGTTATATTTTGAAAAACTACATTCCATATCACCCGACGTAGTAGGAGCAAGTGAAACACGGAAACATCAGACTTTAAATTCCCTACCTCAATAACGTGTCCCTTGTTTTACACATTTTTGCGTACCCTGAATTGTTCTCTAGAATAATTTAAAGTTTCTTTGTCACCCTTTCTTATAGTTCCAGCTTTGTACCATATTCAGTGTTTCTGAAACATGTTCTGTTGCTCCAAGAACTTCTGGTATTTTAGTGTCTTGCTTGCAAATAAATGTGTCATTGGTTCCAAAAGTGGTGAAAAAGTTGTAATAAAAAGTATGACCATTTGTTGAGGTTAGAACTATGAATCCTCGGCACAATTGAAACAGCTGAGCTACGACAGCAGATGTTTAGAGCGTGGGTTATATATAATATGGATGTTAGTTCTATAAACAAAATCATCATGCCACGTCTTTTCCGTTTTCCTGCATATTCTCCAATGCCATATAGTTAACAGCGCATGAGGATTGCGGCTTGTTTTGTGATATTTAGTCCCATTTCGTCAAACTGGGTTAATTTAGCCATAGAAATGTTCGAAGTGACAGGTTAGAATGGCGACCCGACATTACACATCTACGACCACGGCCGATTTTCACACACCCACTCACGGAACGCCTGAACGATGCTGACCTGCGAAAAGTTTACATAAAAGATAGCACATATACGCTTCCGCGTAAGGATATGTGGCTGAATGGCGCCCAATTTGGTTGTCTTAGTAGGATGCAAATTATTGTAATGTTTTAATATATTTTTTTACATAACTGGAAAGGCCGTGGCAATAATATTAGCTTAAAAAGATTTCTCTGCATACTGTAGCAACGATTTCTTCCGTAGCAATTAATACTTGCTGGAAAAACAAAAAAGAATCAGTTACTAACGACTTTATGGAGACACTATAAACAATTTACCTGCTAGTCTGAGTATGATCTTTAAAGTGAGGTCATTGTTACTATTGGCAGCTGTTCATTGAGGTGTCTGGCCTTTAATAGTGACAAGCATATTGACATAAAGATTAACGATCACTGCTATCAGTAGATATTGTGATTTCATTTGTGAAAATACTTCATTTGACATTACTAATAATGCGACTATGGAATTTATGCTTTAAAATAAATATTGCAAATTTATGTAATATGGTTGTATTATACTTAATATATGTCATTACTGTCAACCAGGTGAGTCCAGTATTTAAGTATGGGTGAATGACAATTTATAGCCAATTTAGATATTAACTGTCAAGATTGTGCGAATTATCGCTTGGGTTTAGTAGGTATAGATAGGTTTAAGCTATGCAAGTACGGTTTGTGGTTAAATTTTCAGGTATATTGATTCCTTTGGGGCCGTTAACGACTTCCATTTATTTTCTCCTAAGCACTATTATTATATTTTAGCGCTTAACAATAATGTTTTAATTTAATTAGCATTAAGCACAAGCACATCTTGCAGCATTACCTCGTTTTCTGAAATTAACATACCTTATCCAATTCCTGCAACCATGGCGTTTTGTTAGTAGTTTCTTCATAGTATTTCAAAACACACTCTTCGAATAAGTTTCTCTGAAACAGCAGGCTCTTCCATTTCAATAGCTTATAGAAGGTAGATACAACTTGGTTAGTTCACTATTTCCTTAGAAACGGGACTACTTGAAATGGCGGAGCGGTAATCTGTCGCTTTTTAGCAGTCTCGTCAGATGCACAGAATGAAATTTCGCTATATGCCTAATAAACTCCTTCTTTTGAAGAAGAACTCCTCAGATCATGTACTTCCATGCCGGTTCTTTATGTTCTGCCTAGAAGTAATTCAAAAGCCTACGTATAGATATAACTTTCGGTATTAAAATAAATTCATGCTTTTTCGCTGATTTTATTTTCTGTTTTCTCTTCTAGGTGAGTGCACTAATGATCTGCTGTGTTGGCCATGTCTCTCCAGTAGGTGAGTACGCAGTTAACCCTTGATTTCTAGCATAGCGTCTATAGTCGCTGCCGTTCTGTTAAATGCCTGTATTCTGAAGGGAACTGATTTATTAACTTTGGTACACTACATGGCTGTTGACTGTATAACAGTGCGCTTTTTTGGGTAAGAAACAGTTAATGAAATAAAAGCTTAAATACTGTCATTAAATAATCTTTATTTAAAAGAGGTTTTGGTGTGCATGAGTTTTACGACAATATTTTCAATTTGCTTCTATTCATTTTCTCTGAAATTTCTTTCTTTGCGCCTGAGTTACGTTGCTGACAGTGGGAGTTATATTTTCAGTTACAGTGTTATCTAAATAATCACAGGTATCTTTGTTTTCATTTAAATTTGCCAGCCAACTGTCGTCAACAAAAGATGACGCTCACACTCTTTTGAAACTAATGGCTGTACAATTCCAAAAGTATGTTTGCACGCATCTAAGACGAAGTCAATAGGGAGACTTATTTATGTCAAAGTATGCATATCGTATGTATTTGTGTTTATTAAAGCATACTTGTAAATGTTAAATTTCATTTTTGCTTTCACCTTAAATGAAACATAAAATCCCGACTCGTCACATTTTAAATTTTCTAAGTAGTCCGAATTTAAAATATCCTAAAACAACTTATTTATTTCGGAGTGTCAACAGTTTTCCTCTAAAATTTCACTGGAAATCCTCACCTGTCCACAGGGGCGGCTAGTGACTCTAAACTTTGGTTGTTCACAAAGTTATAGGCGACTGCAATTTTAGTTTGTTAAAATAATAAACCCTGTACCTCAATTTGCGTTATAATTGTTAATTATTAACAACTAGACACTTCGAAATGTCACCAGCATGTTCATTGTAAATGTATCTGTAATTGTGATATTATAAGCCATGGTTTTTTGGGGAAATAATCAAGATGTTACAAATCATTCACACCATGATCTTCAGTACGTCTTCACCATGAAATAAAACTCAAGGAAATTAAAATAGGACGTTTTTAACAGAACACCTACAGATCCAGTCAAATCCTCGTGGACATCGCTGTTTAAGTTCCCCTTAAAACACATTGTTTTTGTTTTAACCTGGGTGATTTTTAGATTTGGTTTAGGTCTACTAAAACGTTAAATTTCCTTTTCCTTTCAAGTTTAGTGTTCAAAAGAGACTGAATGATTGTTTCAATATATAGCACGGTTTAACGTTCAGTACACAGATTAATAATGGTTCAGCATAAGATCACCGGAAGGTATACCTGTTTATGCGACGAAAGACAAAGCGATTCCATACTCTCTGACAACCAACAACATAGAGGCTTATGTTCCACACAGCCCTGTGATCCCTTGGTTCGTCATTAGCCATTATATAGTAAAGGTACGTATCACGGAGGGGCCCCCGGAACCGGGGTTGAGTACCGCATTGTGCTTCAAACGTAAGCCCTGGGAGAGATCCGGATGCCGACGGGCGCAAGCATGGACGGGGACCTTAAAGTTTCCAGATAGAATGCAACCCGACGCCGCACGGTCCCAGCCCACAAGCCACCAACCCCCAGGTCTTCCGGAGCGGAGTCCCGCGCTGAGGAGAAACCTAGCTGAACGGTACCGCAGCGACGTCAAGGAACAAAGCTTTACAGAGCGCAAACTACCGCGAAGCTGCAATCCGCAGAAAACCGTTGCCTGGTCGTACAATCCTGAAACAGATGACAAGGAATATGATAGGTACAGGAGATGAAAGGAGGGAGAGTCATAGCAGAAGATGAACCACCCCAGCATTTGCTTGGCGACCCGGGAAACCATGAAAAACTCATGGGCGGTCGCCGGGGATCGATCCAGGGACTTTTCGAATGCGGGCCACAGACGAAAATGCCTGAGCCATCCCGCACGGTTAACCATTTATAACTTTGTGTTGCAGCCGGAAGTGCACTATTTGGCACCTGCAAATAAATAACGCTTGCAGAACTCTACTACACAAGTATTTCACTTTACAGTTTTCAATATTTTTATTTTTATTCTCTTTCAGGACATCTACAATGGTTTGATAAATAAACATCCACAACTTTAATTGTATCTCCATTGGTAGCAGTGGCAACACATTTAGTGAGTGATATCCTCTCTTTTGCCAAGATCCATCTAACGCAATGGTCAGATCTCACTTTTCAGAATTGTCATTTTGTAGCTTCCTCAATAGCCGCTGTCTAAAGTCCAGTGCCACATCCTCTACTACAGATCCAGTAGTTTTGATATACTTACCAAATGAAGTTGGAGGATTTGGTATAGTTTGAACTGCCACCCATACACACTGTGTAGACGTCTCTTCATTATTAGTTTTTAATAAGTTAGAAATTACCTACAAATATGAGCCGTACATGAAATTAATCAGAAAAAGTGCAGGTTATTAGATTTAAAAGACCCCAAAACTGACAATTTCAAGAATTTCTGTCTACCAGGTCGCCTTAAGTAATCTTTCAGTACTGGCGTTTGTCGGAGCGCTCTATGCTTATTTGCCAGAATATTACATGTCATACTACGACCCCGATCACTGCCCAAACGTACATTATATTAGATCTTGCCAGGTGGGTTTGTAGGAGTCAATTATCCTAAAAACACACCATAGGAGACAATCCGTTCGAATCTACTCATTAAAGGTATGGTGTTCATTATTCTAATTTATTGTTTTTTTATTTAGGTAACTTTGTTACAACAAAGTTGCATTACGGTTTTGTTAACATAGTAAGAAAAAAAAGATAACATGTAGTATATGTAGAGGACGTCTTCCAGCAAACATCCTCTGTTAGACGATGAGGAGATCAGTATGCCTCTTTTGCTTTAATTCTCTTTCTTCTCTAGGACAAGATATGTGTGTTGGAATGTCGTTGAGTAATGCGCTAGGATGATCAATGAAAGTCGGATGAAATCTTGTTTAGTGCTTTTTAAGAACTTTGATGACTTCACGTACCTGAAGATCTCTGTGGATAGTATATTTGCTAATGTGCGGTGGTGCATCAACTAATATCAAGGTCCGATTTTTTATTGTTTATATTTTCTTGATATTTGCATTTACTGCAGAGCCCCCTATACCAAAGGAATAGGTTCACATTGTTCTAATTACGGCATAGTAGATACGGTTTTTGAATTCCAGAGGGAGCCGAGACTTTCCTTGCATTAATAATCTTACTTAGTGAATTTTGTTGCTTAAATGGATAATGTGTGCCATCTAGATTAATCGTGTGCCTAGGATCAGACCTAGATATCTTACTGTTTAGCTCTCTGGTATGATTTCTGTTCCAAGGAAGACAGGATTGATTTGGATACGTGTTTTTGTATGTAAATGCTACTGTTTTGGATAACTGGGGATTCATTCTTGACTCTCCAAATCCTAAACCAATCGCAGATCAAGTTAACACAATTACGTGGCTCATTTAGCGAAGTTTCGAAAGTTACTTTGCTCAAATTGCTATATAATCGGTAAACTGTGCCAATGAAATGCTGTTAGAAATTGTTTTTTGAAAATCGTGAGTATATATAAGGTATAAAAAGGGTACCAAGAACGCTTCCCTGTGGAACACCAGCTTCTGTTTTGTGATTTTTATTTTCAACGTAAAGCTTCTATTAGTGAGATAGGACTGCAATGCGTGCCTGGTAGTAAGCTTTCATTTTATAGAGCAAACGTTGGTGCCAACGTTTATCGAAAGACTTCCCTGTGTGCAAAAATAGGCTCAGACATACTTGATTTTCCTGCATGTTAAGAATAACATCAACTACTGGATGGTGCTGTTGTGGGCATAAATGAGATTATTTGAAGCCAAACACAAAGTCTGGTATCAGTGGCTCAGGAAGCAAGAGCCTTTCAAATATCTTCGAAAAGAGAGGAAGAAGACTCATTGGACGATAATTGGAAGGTTGTCCTTAGGCTTGTCCACTTTTGATATCATACTTATATTTGCATGTTCCCAGCTATGTATGTGGGAAATAAGTGAGTCTTAACATGGCATTCTTTTGGGAAACGCTTGCAGTAGTAGTAGAACTAATTAGAAGCCTTGCTGTTCACTTGTTTAAGCGCACACTTCAGTTCAGGTATTGCTGTGTTATATGTGGTTGTGCACGATTTTAATACATTTCCAAAGCCGGCAACAGTTCTTCTTCTCTTGATGTAATAACAGAATTTGGAAAGAAGCCATAGAATAGCGTTTGTTACTGGTTGACTGCTTGTTGCTTGCTTCATTTGCTACATAATGAATATTTCTCATTGGTTTACAAATAGTTATGAGTAGAATATGTAGCAGAGAGCGAGAACATTTTTTGCGTTTATATGAGAAAGGATAGGGGAAACGAATGTACATGCGACGGTTCAAGGAGGAAAATGCGTTTATATGGAAGAGATAAGGACTAAGAGGGTCGATGCTGGGCTAGATAGGGGTTGAAGGAGTGGGTATGTGCTTTATATGTGAAGGTAGGGAATACGAGGAGAAGCGCTAGGATAGACAGAGTTTGAGGTGTGGAGTATGCGTTTATATGGGAAAGATAGGAAAAACGTGAACAAATGATAGCCTAGACAGATGCTGAAGGAGGGGAATATGGACTTATATACAAGAGAGATACGGAATACGAGCAGAGGTAACTAGACTATATAGGCTTTGAACGGTAGAGTTGGAGGAGCGTTCAAGAAGGAAAATGCGTTTATATGAGAGAAATGGGGAAAACAAGTAGAGATCCGTGGTAGAGCAGAACTGAAGGAGGCGAACGCCCTTTATATGATAGAGGGGGGAATACGAGGAGAGGTAGTGAGACAGAGGTTGAGGAGTACAGTATACGTTTATGTGGAGGAAGATATGGGAAAAAACGGAGAGAGATGCTATGCTAGGAGAGAGTTGAAGAGGGGGGGGCAATACGCTTTATATGAGGGAGGCGGAGAATACGAGGAGAGGTGCTAATCTAGACAGAGGTTGAGGAGTACAGTATGCGTTTATATGGGAAACGGGGAGAGATGATAACCTAGACAGATACTGAAGGGGGATGTAGGTTTATACAGGTGAGGTAGGAAACCAAGGAGAGATGCTAGGCTAGACAGATGCTGAAGGAGGGAAGGATACGGAAGAAATAGGGGAAACGTGGAGAGATGCTAGGATAGACAGAGTTAAAGGAGAAAAAAGATTAGGCCGCAAAGACACCACCAATTAAAGTTTACAAATGTTTAGGCACACTTTGGCGGTATTTTCTCGACACTGAGGGTGAAGTTCGCCGGAGCTAAAGTTCTAAATAGCTGTGTCAATCAATCAGGTAATGTTCGTCCATGCATAACATCATCTAACGTTATTGAAAAAATCAAGGATCGAGATTAGAATCTCTTGTAAAGCTGAGGATTTAGATACTTTACCTAGTTGAAGTTATCTATACATCAATGCAAGTATTACTAAATCTAATGCAGCAGCTACTACTGCAAAACTTGTACACAATAGCCAGTCGGTGTTGGTACTGATTCGATGCAAGAACTCTAAAAACTTGCGGTGGTATTAATGTTTGTAATTAAAAATGCTACTGTTTATTTGCCGCACGTATAAAAGACAATTTGTCGCGGTCACTTCGTGTTATCTTTTACTGAGCGCCTGTTATTGTATTTAATTTTGGGTTCACTGTCCTCCGGCTAGTTATGATTTCTCGGTCAAGCACTTATCTTGTACAAGGTGTGTAAACGGAAAGGAGTTTTTATCCAAAGATAACACTGATAAAAGAATTTGTTTTACACTTTTATTGTCGTAACACATTATTCACTTTCACCTATTAATTTTGACAGTCGCCAAACTGAAACTGTTATAATAACTTCTTTACTGCCCATTATTAATTCGCGTACTTCAACTTTTTGTGTAATTAACTTTACGACACGAGAGATTTTTCATAAATTTGCTACGCGTATCCTTGATGAACTGCTTGCGATGTATACTCCATGAATGCCTCCGTTGAACTACGTGAAACTTGACCCTGACACTGGATTTATACTTCCTCGCCCCAATATGCCTAAAGATTATAACCGAGCTGCTATTGGTAAATAAAACGCGCCGACATTAGCGTCTATATTTATATCCAATGAAAATTACGAAAACGTATGCTCTGGGAAAAATGTTCCAGCAAATTCTAAGAAAAACACGCCACTCTGACGTCATTTGCTCGTCTCTAATAATGATAAACAGCTCACCCCCTCGCTGCATTATTGCACGCTATTATTGTCAGTTTTAGTAAGGCCGTATAAACCCACTTCTCGACAATGTTTACACTCAACAAACATCTCAAATCAATGTCACACAACAATGCATATTCACACTACAATCACTCTGACATTTACATTTTTGTGATACAAATTACTGCGTCAAACTGTATTATAGCGCCTCAGGGTGAAGAGGATGCTGGTGTTAAACTTGTACGAATCGAGTGTAAAATGTCTGTGATTCGACTTTCTGGTGCTGAAATGTTTGAAATCCTCAAGACTGCCAAGCTGGATGAGACTCTGTTTCACCCATTTAGGACCATGGATCTGCATACTCAGCCTGCTGTGCCTCAAGCATTTACCTGCAGTGCCACCACCTTATCAAAAATGGAGAAGTCGAAATTTGTCATTTTGGGTGCTCTGACTTTAAGATCGAGTAATGCAACTAGAGACTGTTCCCTTTTTGATCATTGTAACTAGCTAATTTGAGACTTTATCTTAATAGTGAATGTTATCCCTATCACGATAGGAGCTTTGACTTTGGAAACTCGAGATTTGCATCATTGTATGATATGTACTCAAGCTCTTATTATGAAAAAAAGAATTATACTTTATTGAAGAGATAAGATTTACTTAAATTTGCTCCTATATTTGTTATAGATTGCTCTCACCAGCCAGAGGAAGTTGTAAATGGTGTCAACATCAGAATAGAAATTCAAGCTAGTGCAAATATTCCTGCACAGACCTCATTGTAGTGTTTAATAATTCATGATAAAGTATTTACATACAAGCCTCTGACTCACGTGCTGTAGCTTATATTTTAAACTAATCATTGTAAGGATTTTTTTGCATTAGGAATGTAAGGATTTTTTAATGAATAAAACATGATGTAAAAGCATACCTTCATTGTTTTTTATTATTTTTATCGTACAGTTCAAGTACTCTTCTACTCCAACTCCTCGTTCCCACGTTTCACTTGTAACGGTTAGGTTATGCGAATTTTCTTTACTATTTAAATGAAAGTCTTTATTGTCATCATTTTTATTCCAGCAAAACAAATAGTCTTGATAGCGTTAATGCATACAGGATTCAAGTCTTTTTAAATTAGAAGTCTCATCAACATTTAAAAGTATATTATTTAAATTACTACACACAATTCTTATTTTCCCCGAATATAGGGAGACTCACTCGAACTAACTCTCAGGTAAGCCTTAGATTGTATACAAAATTGTCCGTGTTTTTTCACCATAGGCCCTGGAATGTTATGTAAGAATCCTGTCTTAACGTGTTTCTGTGTGTGTACGTCTCAGCACTCGCTTCTTACCAAAATGCTTCTTGCAGGTGTCGACGGTGGTTATTCTATCCTCTAAGAGCGTCAGCAGCCTTTCCTGAGCTGCAAATCTGTTGTTCTGCTTCCCCTTATTCCGTCTGAAACATTACACAATGAAAGTCTTAGAAAACATGCTTTTGTAAGTGAAGGTAACCTAAAAATATTACATTTTTTGTTAGGATACATTGAAATGAAACACAAAGAATTTGTATAAACATTCGGATATTAGGCGTTATTTCAATGTGATATATTTATATGTATATATATAAACTATTCAAAACATGTGACATTGTGATTTCATGAATTTTGTATAAATTCTATAACATGCTTCTTTTGTATCTTTATATGTACTATCAATAAGTCAGCTGCTTTATTTATAAATCTTTTTCATAGTAAAATAGGAGAACATTGAAATACATAAGTTTTAGTATTTCTACATACCCTTTTTGAGGGTACAAAAGACAGTTTACATGTCTTAAATTTCCCCGTCTCTGCCATGCCCATATATATCATGTATACTTTTCCAGGCATTTCTGCAAGCTCTTCGTTGCTTAACGAATTATAGCGTTCAGGCAAGAACATTTGGCAACCCTCCAGCGAAGATATGATCCTCGTACCGTATCTTGTATGAACTCTCTTTACGGCCTTTATCTAATATTTAAGAATTATTTCGAGATCTTGAACTCGCCGAGTCGGTAGGAAACTACGCTCTTCAGCCAGCTTGTTAAGTCTATCTGTTAAACAGTCTATAACACATAGTGATAATAAATTATTATTTTCAATGTATTATTCAGATGGAATGACAGGTTATACATTTCTTTATATTAGAACTAAAGTGTGTTTTGCTACATGACCACAGTTTTTGTAAGTATTCTCATGCATGTTTCTGTTCGGGTGTGCTCGTAGGTATTCGTACAGATTCGGAGGCTTGGTAGAAGCAATAATTTTGACAATCACGTAGGTGGTGAAATCTGTGTGATGGTGAATGGAAGAAGAGCGTGTGTAGAAATTCCTGTGATGGTAGAACAAAGAGCGGTAGAGAGAATCATGTGAATGGAAGAAGAATTGAGGTAGAAATCCATGTGACGGTAAAACAATGAGGGGGATAGAGAAAATCATGTGAATGGAAGAAGAGAGTGTGTAGAAATTCATGTGATGGTGAAACAGTGAGGGGTAGAGTAAATCTTATGAATGTTAATGGAGGATGAATGTATAGAGAAACAGAGAATGAGTAGAGAAAATCATATTTGTCTTCTTGGAAGAAGAATGTGTACAGAAACAACAAAGAATGGGTAGAGAAAATGTATGAATATTAATGGAAGAAGAATGTGTAGCGAAAACGCTATGAATGTTCATGGAACAGGAATGTGTAAAGAAACAAGGAATGTGTAGAGAACATCGTGTGAATATTAGTGGAAGAATAGGGTAAGATAAAACCAGGTGAATTGAAGAAGAATACGCCGAGAAATCTGTGTGAGTGTAAAGCTCAGATAAAAAAAAATGATACTCTTGCAACGACTCGTCTTTCATGCACTGCATCGTTTAAACAACATTAAATGCGTCGTAAAAAGTCTACATGGATCTGTATAGTTATGCAAAAACTCACTCACCTTCCATTGTATTCATGCTGCTGAACGCTATGCGTGTAGAAATCGATGATCCCCACTTCTTCTTAAATTAAAAAAACACCTTACGATGCTATTTGAAGTTTTTTAAAATTAAAATGTAGAGTTAATGGTTCTAGCATGCGCCGTTAGCTATTTATATAGTAATCTAAATCCCTCCCAGGCTATGTTCGCACATCGTCATGGTGGGGGCGGATGTTTACACGTCACGTGATTATTGCACGCAATGGAATTATCACCTGTTACGCCTGCGCAGAGGCTCTCAGCACTTCTATCCCTACCGGTTCAGTTGCTCTCTCTCTTTCTCTCACTCAGA
This sequence comes from Deroplatys truncata, assembly GCA_030765065.1. Classification (NCBI taxonomy): domain Eukaryota; kingdom Metazoa; phylum Arthropoda; class Insecta; order Mantodea; family Mantidae; genus Deroplatys; species Deroplatys truncata. Next base: position 10,318,876 of record CM060982.1, read on the forward strand.
GTACCTCCGTAATGTTTTTACACGATCTATAAAAATGCGTGGAATGAAAGTCATGTGAATGTGGCAGCCCGAAAACAGAATTACATTTGCTAGGTTACAGTGTAATGAAACATATTTTTGAATTCTGTAAAGGCAGTAATTTCCAATGCTATCGTGTGTGTATGTGTATGCGTGTCTGTAAGTGTGTGTATGCGTGCGTGTGTGTGTGTGCGTGCGTAAGTACGCTGGTATATGTATGTGTAAAGACTATGTGTATGAGTGTAAATATATATATATATATATATGTGTGTGTGTGTGTGTAACGTCTCTGTGCATGTGTATATATGAATGCTTGGATGTATGCATGTCAAGAAGAAAGAAAGAGACAGATAGAAAGAAAAAGGGGAAAGAAAGAAAAAAGAGAGAAAAAGAAAGAAAATAAAGAATCCTGCTTAGGTATCGCGATACTTAAGTATACACCTAGGGTTCAATATAAATAATTATATTTTTCAAATACATTTTAATCTGCCCGTGCATGCTTCCATAATTTAATATTTATAAGCGTTAGAGTTTCGCAGGGTAAGATTCGAACTAGGACCTTTGGGTACCCGAGAACGTCTTTCATTAATCAGGGTAATGATATAATAAAGTTTTACCCTATAAAGTATCAATTTTTTCATTATCAAATAAGAAACATTAAACTTTTGCCTGCAGTAAGATTGGAACACAGACCTAAGGATGTCTAGGTATACACAGAGGTTTAATACATGTAATGATATATGTTAAACACGTTTTTGAATACACTGTTTGAAAAGGAGTCAGCTGCAGAAACAGAGCATTATAACTATGCTCGGTGATTCTCGTTGGTTTTCGTGCAGATTCGTGTCCTTGGTAGATGTGTTAGACTTGTCACGAACGTGTATTATCTATGTTCGGGTATAACCGTAGGTCTTCGTGAAGACTCTGCTGCTCTCAGAAAGAACTAGCCTCAGGCAGTGTCGGCGCCAGGTTGTCGCGGTGGAATTTATGGTCTATTAGGTAAATAATGCATGTCCCCGTGGGAACTGACCTCTCTCTCTTTACCCAACGTCAAACAAAGATAGGGCCAGGTATAAAGCCTCCACGAGTTTCTTTTGTTATCGCTACGCCAAACTGTCTCTTTGTTATATTCATCTAACATGTACGTGTACGGGAATTCAATAGAGTTGGGATAATGGAGTCTTTTTGTTAGCTCGGCTCCAGCCTGTTCTTTTGTTATATGGCTGTGGAAGGGGGGATGCTACACGGGTGGTCTTTCTAACGAACTCTTGCTCTGGACAATAGAATCTGCTCCCTTTGTTATTCAGTGTTATTTTGTTAGCTTGGGTCCAGCCTGTGCTATTGTTATTTTGCACGTGTCCGTCAAATAATGCTGATGGGGTTGGGTTTGTTGCACGTGGGCTTCCTAAAAGTGCACGTGCACGCGAATTAAATAGAATTGAGACAATAACGTCTGCTCCTTTGTTTACGTGGCTCCAGCCTACTCTAATGTTACAAGCGTAATTTATTAGGCATTTTGCTCATTTTGACAGCTGAAGGACTACCTTTGTTCTTTTGCACGTGGTCGTTAAACAATGCGACTGGGAGTTGGGTTGCTGCAGGTGTAGAAGTGCACGTGTGCTGATATGGAGTGAGTAGAATGGCGTCTCCGCCTTTGTCACAAAGAAAAATGTATTATCTCCATTGTTCATTTTGACAGGTGATGGACAACCTTAATTGCTTACCTGTCAAGCGTTCCATTATACTCAACATAATTTATGACCCCAGCTGCAAGCAAAAGGTACCAGGGGGCGTGGCGGGGGTTGGGGGAGGCCTAGCATATTAATTGCACATTCCTGCATATTAAGTGAACTAGAAACCCTAAATTCCTCCTACTGACTTAGGGTTTTTTTCACTAAAGACCCCACCTCGAATACCTTACAAATGATCTATACTTGAGTCTGTTTTTTGTTAACGTTCTTGAATAATGCGGTTCTTTGTATTACAATTTCTTTAACCATGATCGCTCACACCTATCGTTTCCCTACATCTCCCGTATAAACGTATGCTCTACTGGACCTCTGATTAGCCTAGCTTTTTTCCTCGTATTTCCTATTTGTCCTGTATAAAGGCATTTCACCTTTAACATTCGTCTATCGTAGCATCTTCGCTCGTATTCCCTATCTCTCCAGTATAAGCCTATATTCCCGCTCCTTCAGCATCTGTCTAGCGTAGCAGCTCTCCACGTATTCCCTATCTCTCTCATATAAAGCGCATTCCCCTTCTACAACTGTCTAGCCTAGCATCAGCCCCCCCGTATTCCCTATCTCTCCCACATAAACGCATTTTCCTCCCTGAACCGTCGCATCTAGCCTCGTTTTCCGTATGCTTTCCCATATAAACGCAAAACATTGTTCTCGAATTCCTCTATATATCCTACTATTGTGCTTCAATTATATACGAGTTAAAGTAAGGCAAATGCAACGCTATCTATTTTGTTTTACGCTATCTGCTACCATTTTTGGAATTGTTCGCTCCACGCTCTGGCTACCATTTTTGTAACGTTGTGGCCAATTCTTTAAGGTAATAATTTTTCCCTATCCTTTAACATCTAGAAATATGTCTAGTGGAATTAAAACGTTCTGGAAAGAGGAGGATGATCTATCTGGCACAAAACAGGAAATATTATTAGAAATGAATTTTGTATTTTAGATTGAAAAATCTCCTTTCGTTAATATTTATTCCTGGCGTTGAATTCTAATATATTTGGTAATTTTAAAAGCACAATCTTCAAAATACAATTTAACAACGGTCATGGGTAACAAAAGTCTTTCCTGCCGCAATTCTTGACGTTATTTTACATAAATCACATACACTGTTCATTATGTTTGTTCTCGTTTTGCTACACATACAAAATTCACCGCACAATAACACTTATATGGAGTTTTGAAATGTTTAACGATTTGTAAAAGTTCTCTCCCCGTCTGACAAACAAACCTGCTTTACAATTTAAGTATGCATTTAAATGTTTCTCTTTGCTTGAGTTTTCTCTGCACTTGTAATCGTCGTATTGAATTGAATTTGACATTTGCTAACCAAATACGCCAGAACGTAAATTTAGACAAAGGTTGAAACATGACACACTTATAAACTGAAGATTCTCCTAACCGCGTCTGACTGTAGTTTCCTCGCTATAATCGACTGGCTTCCCAGGAGAAAGGTGAGTAGCTCGTCTCCCGGCCACTTCAGTGTTCCCGCCCCATGATTGGTGTAACTATCGGCCAATGACGTGACCAGCGATCTTCACTTCGCTGTCTCAATCAACATATAGCGATGGGTTGAACAAAGGATGCTGCATAGATTGAAATTGTCGTCGCAGACGAATAATTTGTGGCGGAGGAAGCCAAATTGGCTCAAATCTTATATAACTAGTAAACGTCAAACGATAAATGAAAACGTACTGCGCAAAAAAAAAAAAAAAAAAAAAAACGAAGAAGAAGCTTTTAAAACACACAATTTGCTCAATTTACATGCAGATATGTGCTCGTTTAGTTCTGCTGTATGGGACGATGCGTTGTCATAATTAGAGCTGTAACATCTAGGACGTTGGACAGGAGGTTGAGCGTTGCAGCTACTGTTACCTGAGTAAAGTTGACAGTCAACACAACAGATAAAGCTGCGCGGTCCTCCAATCCTCGGGGCATAGTGATTTAAGACGTATTCCGACAACTTGTATTCTTACAGCGATCCTAAATGTTACAGTCATAATGTAACATTATTTTTCCCTTTAAGCGTTTTTCACGAACTTTTTAAAAATTTTCGGTAAACTGACATTTGTATACCAATCGGCAGATAAATGGTACTTCTAATTCTAATGCTATAGTAGCAATATGGCCCATTTTAAGGGAAACAAAAACTAGCAACGATCTTCTTACCAGCACCGCAAATTCGTAGGACTTTCTGTTCGAAAGACCCTCGAGTAGTTTGACTTTTATTTTCAGGATCATAACAATAAATCCAAGATCCAAGAAACCTCTAACGATATTCCAAACCAAATTTGAAGTGCCGCCTTGGTATTTTTCCAGATTTTTCCTGCAGCCTGCGTTGTTGTTTTGATCTGTTTATGTGGAATCCATCGACAACAAACTTTTCTCACGTCTAACGATGTAAAATGTTTTGGATTTGACTCATACCAATGCCTAATATCGCCCGAATAAATTCATAATGCCCGTTGATCTTCAAGCGTTGCTCTAAGAGCGGCAATATTTTCATCAGTAACAGCAGTTATTGGGCGTCCTTCACGAAATTCATCACTAAGAAAGCACCGATCTCCTTTGAATTCCCTATGCCAACCATAAATTTTTACCATAGATGGTCTTTAGGTTGTTAAGATCAACAATTGAAACATTTATTAGCACATTCAGCATTCTTGAGAGGAAACAAAACGAGCAAACAAATAAAAATCATAGTTCATGAAAGGTTTAAGTTTTTTCCACTGGGTCTTTAAATTAAACTGAAGGAGACTCGCCATTCATTTTAACAGTGGGGGAAATGTGAACATTCTGGACTAAACCATCCCTGGTTCCATTTTGATTGAGAAGTGATTTCTTATTTTCTTATCTATACATAGCACACCACAAAGGGAGCGGTATAACTCGGAGTTTGCCCGATTTCTGTAAATCAACTTGGTTGATGAGCAGTGTCTACCGTCAGTGATGTTTTCTAAACCTCTCCTTGTGGAGGGCATTGCCATTATATCTCTCGCATATGTGCAAATATTATTTACTTAGCCCTCATCATTCACTGTGAACGTTCACAGATAAAATCTTTTAATAGATTCCTAAGATCTTTCCTTTCTAGTTTCTCAGTATGGCGATTTTATGAGGTGATTGTGGTTCCATGAACTTCATCTCAAAGGGCTTCTTCGAACTATCAAAACATAGATGGTAAATTGTTTGCGTCTCTATACCATCTAAAAAGAGCCCGCGAAGTCTTTGAACACTGTAAGAAAACTTTTGAATAAATCCAGCCCTACACTTTGTTGTTAGTTTCATTAGTTAAAGAGAAATCTTTAGGTAAATGGAAACATACGTGAATAACGCATACAATAACGTTTTACTTCCTCTAGCACTTACCAATAGTAGTTAGTAGAGGAAGTATTGTCAAAAACTCACGTTTTGAGACTCCAGATGTGTACCATGAGTTGGTTTGCATTCTTGTAGTGCCTGGTATCAATACTTCCTAAGTTTTCCCGAAGAGAGAATTTTTCTCGCATCCCAGTAACGCACTGAAGCTCGTGATTCTGTAGGACGATACCATGAATTTTGTTGGTTTCTTCACTTGTCACAGTTTTTGGTGCCCCACCTGCATGTTCAACTTTGCATGACTTCCATATTTGAATGCTCGGCACTATCTCTTGACAAAGACGTAGGATGGAGCATTGTCCCTTAATGTGTCTGCCATTTTGAATTTCATTTGGTTAGTCACTTCTTTTTAATAAAACATTTAATGACTCCTCGAAAGCTCTTTCCCGTTTTAACATTGGTCTAAGCTTTTAACAGTGTTACTGTTAACGGATGAAGATGTTATTCAGCAACTTTTTCTGTAAAATGTTATAGAATTAAAATTGCAGAATTATTTCAACACCAACGGACAAGTAACATTTAAGTCACAGGAAGCGGATTTTCAGATATTAATTGATAATGTAATTGCTGGAAGTACAATAGACTTATTTGTAGGCAAGTAGAGTCAAAATGGAGTTTGAACGGATTTTATGTGAAAAATAAACTATAAAAGCATTGATTCTGTGCGTTTTTAATCGGTATAAACATTTTAAGTCACAATTTATGTGATTAAAAATGTTGTTTCCGCGCATTTTGTTTGTCAAATGAAATTTTACAGATAGCATATATATCTAATTAGTTTTAAAATTTAACCTTTATGATTGGTATATAAATGTTAGACAACTTTTAAATAAAATCCAACCATTAAACACATGGAATAGTGCATCTATTCTGCATTTAAGCGTTATCAGATGTATGTCCATTTATTATGCTTTTAAGGCATATCTTAATTGCATGAACAGCAAATCGTAATTTATGACAACTTATAGAGCTTGTATATCTTTTTATATCTTACATCGATTTGTTGCTTTTATGCTAATTAACACATTAAAGCAAACTAGTGGCCTATCGCAGCGAATTAAGAATTGCAGTTGTTGAAAGCAGAAATGTATTTATCAGAATGTTCATATACTTGATTGTACGGTACTTAAAACTCAGTATGATGAGTAAATGTCCACTCACAACCTAATTTGTAACTGTATTATCAGAGGTATACGTAATAGTGTAGGTAAAACAAACATTAGTTAATACTTTCGTTCCGTTGATTTTACTTTTTTACTGCAATAGCTGTTACACATAACTTTATGAAGTAAAGCTTAGTTTTAGTATTTCACAGTACATTATATTCTTTGTGAAAGAATCCCTGGAAAATATCTTGGTGCGAGGTAGCATCATTTAACATGAAATCCTTAATATTATGGTTAATCTGTGGCTACGGAAAATGAACGAAACGATTATGGCAACATGAATTGAAATGTCTGTTCACAATTTCATGCTCAAAAGCCTTGTTTAACAATGGTTGCATATTTCATTTAGTAGATCTACATTGAACTCTACAGTAGAGTTTTCCTTTTGAATAGTGTTGCTGCCTAAGTGACTTACATCTCTTGCACGAATATTTTCGTATTCTGGCCTTTGCTGTTGAATTCCTTAGCACTATACCACACCGCCAACAACGTCGCCTCAAACGATGACTCCTTATTAAATACAGAACAACGTGTAAACTAATATAACACATCGAATAGAACAAAATAATGTAATAACCATAGATAATAACACTTTTAAGTTTGTGGCACCGTTTTCTTTTTAGCGGATAAATATTTCATGGCATGATCACTAACGCTGTGATCAACTTACCAGTTGCAAGTTAACATTTTCTTCTGTTTGAGTGTAGTAAATATAGGTGGCTATGAACTTAAAATAGCCAACTGCTTTGAAATCAAGTCATATTTTGCAAATATTTTGGCAGTTAACGAAGTAATTTTAGAATTTAATATTTTTGTTGCATTGCAGAGATTGGGTAGTTTCAATTTGTGTGCTATTCTTAGTTCGGACTTTCAAAACTAATGTGTAAATTTATTTACAACTTTAAAGTATATATACACATTATTTTGAAGTAAATAATTATCAATTTCAAGAACATTTCCCTAATTTGTAGATTCTAACATAGATACTTTTGAATATTCGGAAACCAATTATTAAAATCTTAAAGCAATCAAAGTCTAGAAAAAGAAATAGTCCCAACTGGAGAACTTCTAGATTTTAAGTTATTACTACTTTCTCCAATTCTCTAGGAACTAGGAATGGGACCTTGTTACCGTCGATACCTCGATACTCACGATGTTGGTACTTTGAGGTGAACCTTCGATACTTTTAAATTGTTTGAAGTTTTGGGTTCTTGAAGAGTTTAACTTCATTCTAGATAAGGAGTCGGGACTTCACGTTATTGACTCGCAGGCGTCCCGAAACAACTGCTGGACTATAGTTCTTAAGAGACCTTGTTGATGAGTCAATGCAACATTCCATAGACACTTGTGCGTAAATGACAACATGGGGGGAGGTACTCGTGTAACGTTAACTCAGTTGTGAATGAAGCTGATTTAGCACTAGTCTAGCTTGATGACATAACATTTACCTAGTGTGTTGACCAAAATCAGAAATTACGACGTGGGATAATACAGCGCATGGAAATGTTTGTTCTTTCCTTCCATCTGTTAGTTTGTGGTTTACACAAATCAAACTCGGGTCACGAGCGTAACTTACAGCCATACCATACGAATAATTTCCATAATATGGATAGAAAATCTTTTAAAAGAAACTTTTCAGCACAAAATATAGTTACATAAAAAGGGAAGCAAAGCAGTTATCCATAACAATAATAATAGTTATTGTTGTTATTATTATTATTGGCCTTGACTAACAATAGGGGATATAGGTATAACCTGTGGCATTAAAAGTAAAGTAAAAAATGCTGCCGATTGGAGAATGGCAAACAGAAAAATTTTGAAATTAGCATACAACACAGAATTGGTTACATGCATTTGTAAACAGAAAACTAGTAATAAGAACATAAATCAGTTAACTAGCTATCGGCTGTACAGCTTTATTATTATTATTATTATTATTATTATTATTATTATTATTATTATTATTATTTTATAAAGTGTGTTTCGAGTATTAAAAATCATTATTGGTATCGAGTATCGAGAAATAGTGGTTTCGTCCCAGCATCACTAGGAACGTTTTCGTGTAAATATTTTTGTTATTGTCGTGAAATGAGGGAGTTACCTGGTGATTTAAATTACCCTGAGCAGAGAGTGTGTTTGCGGATTTGAGGCCCTTTCTGATTTTTCTCTTTTTTTCAAAATTCTAAAAGCAGTGTTACTAATTTAACTGCACATGTGTTAAACAGTTTCTTAATTATGTATTTTAAATAAAAAATACATAAGCAGAATTTCATGCCAGTTTTCATGAGTAAATTTTACAGTGCGTCTTTTCTCGGTTGTAATACTTTAGGTATTTTTCAGCATTTAAAATCCTCCTAACGAGGCAAATTTTCACCCGTCAGAACGAAACTTCGGAAATAGCTTCCCCAATATATACTACATAAACTTCTCTGTAGTTATTACTTAATATAAGGCAAATGTATTACGCTACCAAACTCACCCAAGTTTGATAAGTATATATTTTTTGCAAAAGCCGAAACTCGCAATTGGAGAGGAATATTTTTATATCCAATTAATTTAAAAGTATATTTATTGCCAAACTTATTTGCTAGCTAAGTAAAGAACATAAATCTGAAATGCACTTATGAAAATTCCATCGTAAGGAGCAATTTTTGTAAGATGGCCTAAACAGATGGCCCGTCCTGGAGAGTCAAGAAGAGTCAGGGAATTGCTTTCACACATATTATAGACATAAGGTTGTTCAGATTTTAGTGACTGAAGTTTCGGATTGATTTACCCCACCATAAAAGTTTGGTTTCCTGTCCCCCCCCCCAATAGAATGAACCCCATTAAGCTATCGGTGACTGGATTCATTGTTTAATCCAGAGTTTGTAGAATGGCTTGACGATGTACTGGGTAATCAATTTTAAGCCCACTGCAAAATGTGCAGAAGGACGTTTAAGCTCTGTAGTATGGGATGCCACACATTACAAAGAGGTGGAGGAGACTGTTAAAAATTGCGCAAATACAAAATTGTGGTCAGGAAAAGTCGGGGAAGTTAGGTTCACATTTTTGCGGGGAACCCTGTTAAATTCATTTTAAAACCATTATTCAACAACGGCTTTACATATATGCAGTTAACTTTGCAACCCACTTCTTTATATAGAAATAACATGTAAAAATGCAAAACATTCAGTAAAATACTTAGGTTTTAAAAAATTCTCATACAGGTTCCGTTAAATAAAATAAACAAACGGAATTCTGAGTGAATTTATAAAAAAAAATACAATTTTCGTTTTTGTTGGTCCTTTGAAGATATACTATTTTAGTGAGCTGATAGACGCATTTTAGCTTACTAAACCTAGAAACAACTATAGGTCAAGTGCTTAATAGGTTTACAAAGCCTGCTGTTGCATTTTGTCTCCCTTGGTGGGTTTTTTTTTTTTTTGGGTCACTTTACTGTGCGATGTTTCGCAAAAGAACACAGTTCTTGTGCAGCAAAAACGAATTCTCCTATTTTTGAGAAGATTAGCTTTAAAAGTACACAGTGGTTCTTCATATGAGAGTTTCGTAACCACTGCGCATAAAAATATAATAACTAAAGTATTTATTCACTGCTCTTGGTTTTGTTATAACAGTGCCACAATGAGTCAGCTTTCATGTAGTTCTAAAAATCCAGAAAACTTAATAAAGAGGCTGTAGAGCAGAATGTGTAGAGCCAACATCTTAAGACAGACCAAGTTTTAATGTTTTGCTTTGTTTACAGGTTTGAATTCATACTATTGAATTAGACTTCATTTTTACGGACCGTAGCAGAATATAATACAATGGAAAATAGTATGTATACGCAATTTAAAGCCTCCTTGTATTCTTTGTAACATTAAAGTTATATTTGTTTCTTCGCGCGCAATTCTATAGGATGCTCAGATGCCATTAAATATTTGCAATGGACACTGAAGCCTGAAGCATCCAGGTAGCACCTATGATGGAAGGGCATTGACTTCTTTGTTTGAGAATTATACTTACCTAGAGATTTTAATCTTTGAACCTGTATTGATACGTTGCAGAAATGCAAGTGGGAATATTCTTTCCGTTGACAACATAGTGGCGCTAATATCTATCGATAAACGTTACATTCAACAGCTGGATTTGCCCACAGTGTGTTTAGAAGTTATCTCAACAATGCCACTGAGAAGACGTAACCGTGCGGTTGGCTGTTTTTAAGACAGTCTGTATGTCGGCGATGACGTAACGTGAGATAGCCACTTGTCTGCCTGCAGCATCCGGTAGGATCGCCTTGTAGGGCGAGTTGATCGCTCACACAGTGAGATATCCCCACGGGCGCCTCTATGTCCCTGCCCCCATCCGCCTCCATAGCATTCCAAACTCGGGTACAATACCAAACATTAGGATTACTTTTATTTGCAAACTGTCGTAGAAACAAGCATTGTCATTGAGCTAAATCATATTAATAGTAGCCTTTGGAAACCAAAGACAAATAAATAAATAAACAAATTAAGAATTTCTGAAACTAATTTAGATGCCAATTGGCGCTTCAAATAGCCACCGTTAGCCTAAAATCATTAGCACCATTTTTTGAGAAAATCAAACCTAAACTTCTATGTAAAGGGAAAACAAATGCGAAAAAAAATAATGTATGAAAGTTTTTGGCCTGCGATGTTGCGATACTCTGAATAGCAGAATAATAGCAGCTACTCATCAGTAGTAATAATAAATAAATGGCGAATAATGTTACCACAGCCCGGCAGCTGCCTCTCTCCGTCCATCCTCATGCGGATCCCAGCCTCCACCATTTCTGTAGAGTGACTCCCTTTCCAGCCCCCAGGGGAAAACATTCCCTTCGCACTGCTAAATCTAAAATAACTTAATATCAATAAAATTATCTACTGCACAACCAAATTATTAATAATGCCAAATAATAATAATAATAATAATAATAATAATAATAACAAAAAACTACAAAATAATCTTATTTAAAAGAAATTGCCCGGGCCGGGTACTACAGTAAATCCCAATCTCGGGCTCGGTCCAGACCTCTGATATATAGATCTGTGAAACCACTCTACCGAGTTTGGTATTTCTTTCGCCATTCAAGAGCATTCTTCTTCCCCACAGATATAGGCTATAAGGCAGCTTATGATTGAAAGGCTTTAAAGGATTTACAACGCCCGAATATTAGAAAACGAACGTGTTGAGATCATAAAGGAGCATACAAAACCGCTTTAAATTTCCCTGAGAATGCTGCCGTAGAGTGTTGTTATTATTATTATTATTATTATTATTATTAATCCACTGGAAATGCATGTATAATAACACAAAAGACGCAGGTATGAAATTCCGAGCAATTTACAGAGATGGTTACCATTTTGCAGCCAAGAAAACAGAATACACAGCAAAAGGAAAGAAATAACCCGCCTCTGTAGTGTGGGGGAACGTGTCTACCTCACATTAAGAGATTCCGAGTTCGAATCTCTATTTGGGTGAGTTACTCAGATAAGGTATTTACCCGAGTTTTCCTTATCCTAAGAAGACGAATGTCGGGAAACTTTAAGCGCTCTGGACCCCGGACTCATTGAGCATCATTTCACCCGTTTCATTCATCGTCTGATATGACCTTCAGGTTAAAAGACGTTAAACTAAAAAGACCTTATGATATACATTCACATGAATGTTTCTGCCCTCTATCTTTATTAGTGGGTATACAAACTATTCCTACTAAAACTTATTTTTCCATCTCCTGTGCTTTAATCCAAATAAACCTTTGTAATAATAGCTTCGTTACACATTTCGTTATAGATACAAGGAGAACAGCGATAGTCAAATGTTTTAAGAACTGCACGCAATTAAATTCCTTACCGGTCTTAAATTCCGTGCTATTTCCATGCAATCGCCAGAAAAACCTGAAAATCGATTAGACTAAAAGAACATTTTTAATAGCAGATATCTCAGAATCGACTTATGCCACGGAAAAAAACGTATATGAAGTAATGTGTGTTTTAAAGAGATTGTATGGCACGTTTTCTTCTATCGCTTAACCTTTACCAGTTACTCAAGATTATACAAAATTCCTTCCGAATGAAGAAGACTTCACAGGCATTCCCAGAAAATTCAAGATATACATTTTATTTGTCATCCAAATATCTTTAATATTTTAATAAAAATCCTTACAGCCATTTTTTTTAAAAAAAGTCAATATTTTCGAAAAATATTCCATGTAAAGGGTAGTTGGGATTTTCTTGAAAATCTTCGCGTCGCATCTTTGTAAGATACTGAATCTAAATACCAAGTGTAGTATTTATCCGACTTCTCGGTTTTGAGTTGTGCTGTTCACAGACACACACATGGACCTTTTTCTAAATTTTTGCTATTCAGACGGCCTCAAAACATGTATTTCCGGTGAAATCTCGGTATCAAATTTTTAGGTGGAATGTAATATCTTCTCTACCTACTATGTACGTGGTAGAGAAAGTAAAAAAGAAGTAAAAGAAAGAAAAGTTTCCTGCGCATAACCTTACGATATGTATGCGATGCTTACTTTTGTTGCGGTTTTATTAAAATAATACAGATATGCAGGACTCAGCATTAAAACATCTTAGTAACTATCATTGTAATTCTATAATCGTACAGGTGTAGTTAACGGAATTACAAAAACTGAAGTTTCTGGATGGCAAAATCTTTTAATACCACTATGTAAGGTTTGCTGTATTTTCTCTGTAATCAAGTTAATTGCTTGTGTATGCTAAATAATTACCTAAAGAGAGAACAGTATGTTCAGCGTAACATTACTCAACTAATATTTATAATTTGCAAACTGAGATGATTGTTTTTTTCGATTGTTATTGCATATGTAATTTACAAAATATTAAAATTGAGGGCAAAAAATGTTCATATTCAGCAGTTTCCGTTGAGTCTTCAAGACAGAATGGATGGAATATCTGCAACATATAAACTCGTGTAGAAATTTAATTCAGTACTCCAGTCCATGTGCGCAGACCTTATTGCTGAGATTAATCAAGCCTTTAAGTTTGTAACTTTAACACACGACAATTGAATAAAGAATTCTTGTGCTGGACTGCATGATGCTGGATGTATAAGGAAGGCACTTCGAAAGAGAGAAGTAGATGTTCCAGCTAAACTTCCTCAGAAAGGACTCGATGTCGATCTATTCAAAGAATGCAAGCCAGCGAATTCATGGATTCGACACCGTGATAGCCTAACTTCAAGTAAATCGCGTGAGTCTACAAAAATGACAGCTAATTTATACGCCGTGCGTTCCAACCGCGTAGATCTCAAGCGGTGCGGAACACTTGCCCGGAGTGACATTTACATGGAATGACATTTGCGCGGAGACGTACCTTTTCTAATTACTTTAGATGAAAACAGGTTTCAGGTAAACCTATACGGGCGGATTGCACTGAATGTCTCTAATCCACTTTGTAAACAGCAGTGGTTGTTTTTTGTACCTACTGTGCAAGCTGCACTGGAACATGACTTCGGGATGCAGTTTGCATTGAGGAATTGTGTTGAATGTTTTTGGACTGACTATACGGACTACATTGGATTTTCATTCCACTGCAGTTCCATGAATATACAATAAAAGAATGTCATAGAAATGTCCATAAAATGTATGTTATTAATTTTTTCTTCACAGAAAAATAATAGCAGGTGCTCTATGACAAAAATTGTCACAGAAATGCCCGTAAAATGCATCTTGTTTATTTCTTTACTTCACTTGGAAGAATAATAGCAGGTGCGCCCTTGACGAAAAATGTCATAGAAATGTCCATAAAATTAATGTTTAACTCTATACTTCACTGCACAATAATAGCAAGTGCTCTTGACGAATACAAATCGATCAGTTTGACCCTGTTCATATTTACTGATTTGCTTATGAATGTATTGTTTTTTAATTATTGTGAAAGAATTTTTTGCCTATGTGGATTTTCGGCACTGTTTATTTTGACATAGACGTCTATATATAAGACGTAGAGTTTACGTCCACGAAAGCATATAAAAATGGATGACAGGAATTAAAGCTTGCATTGAAATGCGAATGAAACGCATTCGTAGTTCGTTCAGTATCTACTGATTTGGCAGCCCACATCGGCGAGGAAAATTGACATTTTCTTCAACAAAATTTAACCAAGTAAGAATAAAATTGTATAATGTCACTTTCGGGCTATAGTGGCATCAAATCATGAACAAATGAATCACTACTAACCCAAACATATAGTGTAACCAGTGTCCATCTTTGTACCCGCCTGCGAACACTAGGGCCTGTATTTTTTTCCACCATGCATTAGTTAAGTTAAATCTGCACAGAATGGTTTCAGCATTCGGCCACACGGTATGTGCGGCATTATGGATAGCCATTTCTAGATCCGAAATTATAGCTTTGGGCTCAAATTTCTTGTTTAACTGCTCATCACGCTCCTGACAATGTGAAAAATTGTTTCATTTGACTCTAGTTTTTTATTTGGAAGCAAACAGAATACCAAAGGTACGTATTAACCATGCTTAAAGTCGTGAAGTGTAAACATTTGCGAAAAGAACTTTCCGTAACAGTAAAATATTCCGTCAACATACACCAAAGGCACATTACTAAAAAGTAACATGCGACAGCTGAAAATTACAACCCCGCTGTCTTTGTTGTTATGTAGTACAAATTGTTGATCTAAGTTTGTCTTAATATCTAGAGCCAAAATCTTGTCAGGAGTTTCATTTCGGTCAACGGGAAATTTAGGATATTTCTTTCTCCACGAATTACACACATTTCTCTTTATGCCAGTTAAATCCGTAATGTCTAATCAATTATAATCGGGCAATTCTTTCACTACAGATCGAACCACTTTGCTTGGTCGTGCAGATATATCTTCCGTAGCCTTTCGTTTTGAACAGTACTAATTACTTGGCGTTGCAACTTACGTACATTTTTGTTATGATTATGAACCAAATCGCCTCTAACAACATTACTATTATTTTGTATAGTATAAATTTTAGTGTTCCATTTTCGACAAAACTACACCTCCATTTCACTTCTTCACTGTCATAATAAAATTTAAAATAATTTATAACAATTACATATAACGTACAACTGATAACTAGACCTCGAACTTCATTGCGCGCTTTCTCAAGTTAGCTGCGTGAGCTTGGAATCTTAGCTGTATGCCAAGCTTTTGGATTGCAGGGACGGGGATTTTGTAAAGTGTTTAAAGAAAAACTTCTTCGCTTATCACTTAGATTCGTTGTAATCAGAGAAATTTCGTTCCACGTCGCAAGAAGTGAGCGGTGCTAAATGAAAATATGAGCGGTTACACATTATTTGGTGGCTCTCGTTAACCGTCAAAATATATCTTATTTCACACATTGTTGAAAATTCGCCCTTTTTCCATCACGGTTACAAATTTTTTCTTAACGCTTTTCAAACTTGGATGTGAGTTTGCTGCACAGGTACTTTGATACAAATGTTCGAGTTGAGTCCGTTGGACATTTCTAGAGTTGACGAGTCTAGTTGATTTATTGTTGTGGGAACATCTCTGTAAGCGTGTTTTACTTACTTTAGATTTTCATAGAGTGGTTCCGAAAACTACTTTGCAGGTTTTATTGACGTACTCACTTTATCATCAAAACTATTCCGCACCTCCTTTTAATGTTCACAATAGTACAACGCCGCCTGGAACCAAGTTACCTACCGAGTTATTATGGGCTGTGGTGGCAAAGAAATTCCTGGTATGATTTTCTTGAATTTCTGCATTCTAGATAGTGCCTCTAAAATACCTTTTTGACATTGGATATTAAATTGTCAGTTGGGAATGCCGCCCTGATTTCTTCAGCTATTCCATGTACATTATGAGACAAGCAAGTTAAGTGCATCAATTCTGAATACCTAGTCTGGATTTTGTGTGCTGCTTTTGTCATATACGCTGCAGCATCCGTTACAAACAGAATGACATTATTTGGTTTTATTATATGAAGCCACAGAAAGAGACATAGCAGTTTCAAATAGGGTATCAATTGTGAAATTGTTTACTATAGAATTAGAACACTTCAGTTGTTAACAAGGATTTTTGTGCAGGTTTCTCCGGGACTAATATTCCAACAACATTATTACCAATAGACCTCCCTTTCACATCTGTCGGGTTTTCTCTGTAGAAACGCACGTTTTATTGTTTGTGAGAGATCTAATGTTGTTTATAACACATCATAGAAAAGAGATAAAATATCTTTTGGGAAGGACCGACTCGCATGGAACGTTTCTGCCGATATATTTCTTCCTCATATAGTGAAATACGTCCAAACTCGTCCACATATTCAGGCAACGTGTTTGTGTTTATTTCTGACATGGCTGTTCCTCTTACAAATGTCTACTCTCTAAACGTGAATGACAGATTGCTGTACTTTTTGGCAATGTGTGCCTGTCCCATTGTCATATAGCTAGACTGGAGGGATGTGCGGATTATAGTCTATGCACAGACAACGTTATCGGGTCTCGAGGCAATGAAGTCCTAGGTCTATTAATGAATTGCTGATAGGTACTGATACAGGATACATTTCACTCACCAGCACTGACTCAATGGCAACTGGTGATATTACTGATTGAGGTACGGTTTGCCTACCGCCTATAGCTCTTGTTGCTACATGCAGTTTGACATGCATGTTTTTTATTCACCATTTGTATGTAAATATATTTTTGTAATCTTGTATTTTTCTGTATGGAAATATTGTCCTGGCAAGACGAGTGTAGGAGGCTGGAGGGTGTGCATATTGGGGAAAAGCAGCAAACTTTATTATTCTGTTTGGCTGCATTCCTTTGTCAAGTAGCAGGAGGGTAAACTTCTTTTGTACCTTTGTTAGCTAGAAGTGACGCCTCCGAAGGTGTCGGAGGAGGAAATTTGCGCGTAACTCGGTAAGGTCCCGTGTGACGTAATAGTTTGTACCATATGATCTATAAATTGAGCCTATACTGTGTAGTATTGAAACCCCACGGTTCGCGACCCGCGAAAATATAGCCAATAAGAAATGTTTAATGTAGTGTACATCGAGTAGGGAGTGTAGAGCATAAAACCCACCAAAAATTAGCTTCCCTACGGAATTCAGGTCTTTTACGTGCCAGTATATGTACGATGTCGTCATAATGGCAGAACAAAAATGCACGATTCTGTTTCCCTCCACTACAACGACAGCTCCGAGTCATTGGCAGGTGGAGGGAAAGAGCTCTGTGCTACTCCTGGCGAAGGTTCGTCGCTGGCGGCCGGAACGGTTTCTGAGGTTACGACGGAGTTACTCGTGCCAAATACCTCGGAGTCCTCCTCGACCGCGGGCTCACTTTCGCTCCACATGTCAGGGCAAATGTCGGTCTCAGCCACTCCGCTCTCAGGCAGTACCCTGTATTCAGATTCACCACGTCCACACGCCTCAAAATACGCCTTTATCAGGCGATTATTCCGCCTCTGGTCCTGTACGGCTGCGAGATCTGGGGATCGGCGGCAGCGACCACCATCCGCAGGCTGCAGACCGTCCAGAAGAAAGCGCTTCGGATGATCTATAATACCGGGCGTAGATTCCCGTCACACATCCTACACACCCACTCTGTTTCCCATATGTCGTTGACGTGGTGCGGGAGAGAACGTACACCATGTACGCAAAACTGACCTTCTACACCAATCAGCTGGTGCACACCCTGGGTCACTATGACCACAGGGCACCCAGAAGAAGAAACAGTTACCGGTTATCCAAAGACACCTTGGGACCTCGCTTAAGGGCTACCACTTCTGACCAACACACGTTCCCCAAGTTAAGCATCGAGCTTGATCACTGACTGGATGGGTGACCCTTCAGTGGTGTCCCGCCCGGCTGCTAACTTGGACACCTGCAAACCCATACCTAATTCCCATCATGCATCGCTGCCAGCCGGCCTGCTTAACTTGACGGCCTCGCAAGTGGCCGCTCAAGTTAAGCAGTATTGGGCTCGGTCACCACTTGGACACATGCCCGCTCAAATGACTCGGCGAGATCCAGCCAATCGCAGTGCACAAAGCTATACTCCGGCCATTAACAACTACATAAAAGCTTGCTCAACACTTCTATTATCTACTATATCGCACAGGTAAAGCCGCATTAGTGGCTAGGTACTGTGGCGATCACATCCCGCCCAGGTGAATCTGGACGACCTGCTCTCAATTGCTGAATTGCTAAGGCACCCAGTTTTGGTGATGTGAGCGACGCTAAATCCACGCCGCTTGCCTCAAGAATTTCCCGCGAAAAGAATACCTCAGTTTGTAAGTTAATTCTGCGATTGTGAAAGTAAAGTATAATAATGGTGATGACCGAGACAGTACGTCCGCTAAATTCGAAAAGAATACAAGCCATTGCGACGCTTCATTCCGGCGAGAATAATCGTTGGCGTGTGCCGCGAAGAAACCGGTCTTTGTTACGAATGCAAGTCGCGCGAGTAGAGTAGCCGACGCACCGGCAGTGATTGGGACATTAATACACACACTATTATCTGAATGCATTGATTACAATCAAGCGAGTACGTCAAGCCAACATTCGCCCCAAACTGTCTATACATATATGCACATGTGTATGCTAAGCCCTAAAGCATTCAAGTGTTAGGCAACCTCGTGCCAGGAACATCAGCTTTGGAAAGTGTTCACCTTTTTTTTCTTTCCTCTCATAATTAAACTTGGTATCAGCGACTTCCGCGACTTGGATTTCCTACTCGTGCTACGCCCAGGACCTGTACGCCCGAGATCTCCGACCCGTCGTGGCTACAAACCCTAACGAGATTTCCATCCTCACCACTGGGCAGGCCATAACTAGCCCGGCAAAACAACATCTAATGACAAAAACTAGACGGGACGTGGGATATCACCGACGACGCAACGGGGACGCGCGCAGAAGTCGCCCGGGGGAACCTCACAACGGATGATAAGGACAACACCCGGCAGTCGCCTCTCCTTCCCCTGATCAACGAGAGATGGTAAGTTGGCTCATCTGTAAACCAAGCCCCCGAGTACCGTCTCATGATACAGTTCAGTATTGTAAGTGGTGGTGGAAATAAGAACTAATCTCTGCAGTGGCACTACTTAGTTATACTAGCAACGCTTACTCAATGACAGCTGATGACACTAGGGCTGGGTTGAGTACGCAGTACATTCTTGACATTACTTTTCACAAAATGTACGACAATAGCAAACAATGCTATTTACACACCATAATTTCAGTGATAAAGCAGTTTCCTATTTGAATCTGAGGTCTTTGATGCAATTTACAACTTCATTTTCTAGTGTAATTTACCTACTGCCGCCCAAACCTATTTTCCCTCTCTCTCACCTTCGAGCCGCCCATTAGGAAATGGTCCTGCTGTTTATGTGTGTTCTATTAAGGTATTTAATGGAACCTTTATAGGAAAATCTAAAAGAGTAATACATGCAGTAAAATAAAAAGGATCTATTTTCTAGCAGTTTTCGTGTTTCATAAATCATTGAGATGTGTAAAAACAGGCTTCCTGAATGAAAATTATGATTTCTCAAATTTTGCTTGTGTGTGCTGCACATGAAAGACATGAAACAGAAATTGAGAGCTGGGCGGAATGTAGATCGCCACAGTACCTAGCCGCGGCTTTGCCAGTACGATATAGAACGTTTAAAGGTTTTTCGCAAGCTTTGAGTTTGTGTGTCAATGGGCTTCCTGCTTTGCCATTGGCCTGGGGCCGGCGCGCCACTTGAGCCGTCATCCGTCCATGGTGATGCCCTAGGTTGTTTAACTTGGTCAGCCGCTTGCGTTGTTATCAAATATGTTGATAGAAATGAGATTGTGGTGTGGGGTGGCCACGTCAAGCAAGTGAGCGGGGTACCGCTAAACGATCCCTCGTCCAGCAGTGACCTGGACCAATGCTGCTTAACGTGGGGGTGTAGAATGGCGGGAATGGCAGCGCATCAGACCAGAGGCCCCAAGGCGTCCTTTGGTAGATGGCAGCTTTTCCTGCTCCTTGCTGCCCTGTGGTGGTAGCGACCCAGCGTGTGCACCAACTGGTGGAATGGTTGGCCAGTTTCGCGTACAGGGTACGGGTTCTCTCGTATCCTGTCCAGGTCGTAAGGGGGACCGGAACAGGTATAGAGGATATAAAATGAGAGTCTACTCCTGATACCATAGATCATAGGTGGCGAAAACAGGACTCGCAAAGTACTGTGATTCGCAGGCGCCGTTGCCTTTCTGACTGGCTACCCATTTGTTTTTCACGTGCTACTGAGTGCTGTAGCAAGTGTTGCATATTCAGTGATTTACTGAAGAAAGTATTTTCGCCACCCCTGCCATAAATCATCCTTAGTGCCCTGTTCTGCACGGTCTGTAACCTAGTGATAGTGGTCGCTGCCGTCGACCCTCAGTCGAAAAGGCCTCCGAGGTAACCCAGAGGATTAACCTGCGCTCCAAACTCAGAGTTGATTAACTTCCGCTCCGGTCGACAGCGACGAACCTTCGCAATGTTAAGCTGGTGGAATAAATTCTTATCTGTAATTCGTGCACTACCTTTGTGTTTTGCAATGGTCAATTGGGGAAAAAATTGGCCACATATGTAAGTTGAGCCAAACATTGAGGGAATTTTAGGTGCAAATCTTTGGAGACATAGAACTGTTGAAATATACCTGTACCAACCATATTTACGCATTTGCTTTTGGTAAATGTGTCGTTCTGAAGACGAACTTTTACATGAAGATTTAACGTTACACACTGTACCTACGTCAGTAGTGAATGGGTTGGCAAATAAAGTCATTTTCTAACTTCTTAAATTAAGTGAATCTATTTTATGTCAATTCCTTTATCAGATTTTCAGCCGCTTAACTAAAGTGACTAATGTCGATATTAGGTATCAGATTAAGCAATTTAGAGCAACGAAAGTGAAAAAATTACCTCTGTTCTAAATGTATCAGAAATAGATCCAGCTGTGACAAAAACTAGTTTAATTCATCGTACACGTGTACGATAGTCATATCTTTACCTTCCAGAGGAACATTGACGTCATTCATACAGTGGTTGTATCGCATAGAAACCCAAATCAGTGAAACAAACATCATCAATCAGTTCAGTTATCATTTCACCCTGAAATAATTAAGCGTATTGTTTGCTATCAATTATTATTACCTGATTTTTAAAGAAATTGCATACAACTTTCCAAGGTCTTTAACATTTTCGCACGACTAAGCCGGCATACTTCTGTGTAATGCACCAACTCTTCATATCCACCATCCATCTGTGTTAATATGTGTCTAAACTGTCTATGCTTGAGTGAATTTAATTTCATTTTATTAATAGTTTGTACTATAACGCTCATAACGGGCTTTAAATTTGCTATTCTTATACTTAAAACCTCCCGGTGTATTATAGAGAGGGAGTTTTTTTCACGAATAAAGATTTTAATCTACCAAATAATCCTTTCGCTTGAGGTTTTTTTACGTGCCGTAAATCTACGACACGGGACGACCGGCTTTACTTCCCTTCCGAAGGAAGCCATGCTAAGAAGTTTTACGCCCGAAAAAATCCATCGCCCTCCGCCGGGTTTGACCCACGACATTGGGACCTAGAGGCTAGCAGGGTACCACTAGTTCAGCCATGGATACATCAGTTGTGACAGATACTAATTTTGACCAAACTAATTTTTTTCTCTTTGGACTAACAAAATGCTTTGAAAATATATTCACCTGTTGTACCCATCAATGGAATTTAGTCCGACAGGTATTCATTAATAACGAAATTTGCATCCACCCCTCGGATGCAGAAAACCAACTGTGCCGTGTCTGTGATGCCAGTGCTCTCATCTAAGGCAGTTGAATACGCCAAAAAATGCCCCCAAAAAAGTTGTTCCTGAACATCGTAAGAATGTTCGGCATGAAAGTTTGATTTTTTCAAATTTATTTTTCTCATCTGGAGAAATACGTCCAGCTACCTCAGTCAGGCAAGTTTTTATAAATCCCCCTTCTGCGTAAGCATTTTGGCTTTAGCAATCTCCCAAACAATTTGATAGCTCGCCTGTCTCTGCATCTTGGTGTGGGCCAACTGTTTTCACTTGTTTCCGTAATTAATTTCATTCTAGCAGCATGCGTTCCTTTAAGTTCCATTAACTATTTTATACGATCAAAACCTTAAAGAAACAAAGAGAAAATAAAATATCTACTAGATGAAATTTAAATTACTAGTTTTATAACGTTTAAGAAATTATACAAATGTCATAAACAGTAATTATTAGACATAAGTAATTCGTAATGGCACAGCAGACATCTAATCCTATTCCCTTCTTGGCAGAAAAAAATTCCTCCTCCCATTTGTCCGGAATTTATATAGGTTTTTCTTTCTTGCTACGGGAGCTTCCGTAAGTGTGACATTCTACAATGTGATCCACCCCATCGGAACTATCAGCATGTGGAAGGTGAATAGGGAGGCAGTTTCACTCCGTTCGACTTGTGCCCATTTCTGAGATAAGGGATGCCATAATTAGGCAAAAGAGTTAGGGGAGCTAAACCGGCAAGCCTAACCAGGATTCGTGGGAGGTAAACGGCTTACCACCATACTACGGTTCAGTTCCAGGCCGAGGATGAGTAGGGTCTTTGCAATTTAAAAATCATTAATGTGAAAGCGAATTTTGGGTGTATTTTAATTGCTAGAAAGTAACAATCCAAGTGACAAACATGTTCCAAAATTAACTATCAACACTAGCAAACTATTTCAGATAAGTCTGATGTGTAACACACTTTCTCCACATTTATTTTATATTGTTTTACACATTATTCATACAAAAATTATATTTCTATCCACTTGCTATTAATCATAGAAATGTTCGACACACGTGGTTTCAATAATACATGTTGTTGAAAATACAATCCTAGCATACAGGAGACTGATGCGATAGTCAGCTGTTTGAAAAAGCATTCATTCGATGTTACGGTAACATGGGAAATGTACTAAACGTTCACAGTTACTAGCTAGTGTGAACATTTATGTTGTTGCTGAGTAAATGTGGGCAAAAGAAGGACGCTATATTACATTTTCCCTACTTTTGCCGGAAATTGTTCACAATTACTGGTAAAGAGTGCACATTTACCAAGGCAGAATGATGAATGTTGGTAGGGCAAGCTGAATCAGATATTTTGTTCGAATATCAGAACTGCCAACATAATCACAGTTGTGATTGCGTTACAAATGTTATAATATATTTTACCATGTACCAAACAACTTATTTGTGTAATCAATAATCACAAACTCTTGATAACAATAATAATATTAGACCTTTTAGCTAAATAAGGCCTTTGGTTATTTGCAACTGGAAAACATTACAGCAATGTGTATGATTTGCACACCCAACTCAAAATAAAATCGGAATATTATGGAATTTACACTTTGCATTCGTTCGTATCATTTTTCAGTATCAAGCATAATGGCTTGCCAAGTACTTGAAACATTAAAAATTTTAGCAATACCCTGATAATAGCAATCTCATAAGAAAATAGAAAAAACGTAATGAAGAGAAAAAGGTAATGAATAATAACACGAGTAGAGCCTCGGTATTTTAGTGATTTCATAAGTGTTTTAAAGGACTTATTCGACCTATAAGACTTATACAAGCTGTTTCCTGGGAACACCACGTGGAGGTAACCTCCCCCATTTTTCTTTCTTTTTAAGTTGCGTTTCAAAAGAAATTTGCAATCGTATTATGTATATGCAGGCAGAGAAATATTTACACACTTTTTACTTTCTCTACTACGTATAGTAAGTAGGGGAAGTATTGCATTCCACCCAAAAATTCGATACCGAGATTTCACCGGAAATACATGTTTTGAGACCTCCTGAATCCAAAAAAAGCATTTTTGGAAACATGTCCCTGTGTGTGTGTGTGTGTGTGTGTGTGTCTGTGAACAGCATAACTCAAAAACGAACAGTCGGATAAGCACCAAACTTGGTATTTAGGTTCAGTATCTTCCAGAGATGCGACACGAAGGTTTTCAAGAAAATCCCCCCACCCCAGACTACCCTTTACATGGAAGATTTTTCGAAAATTTTAATTTTCTCAAAAATGGCTCTAACGATTTTGATGAAAATATCATATGTTTAAGATAATGTCATGAGAAATGAAATGTATATCTCGAATTTTCTGGGAATGTCTCCAAAAGTATTCTTCATTGTGAACGACTTTTGCATAACTGGTAAACCATAAGAGATAGACAAAATGTTACTACACAAAAAATGTAGATCGCGTTAAAATACACAACTTATGTCATATATATTTCTTTAGTTGAGTGAACCGTTTTCGAGATATTGCTTGTTATTTCCTTAAATTTTCCAATACTTATACTTTTTCTCAAATTCGTTATTCATTTTTTTATGTCCTGGATATGCAAAGAGAATGGAATACTCCACATAGCAACCAGCGTTAAAATATTTGACTATCGTTTAAAAGCTACCATATTCCCCTTGGATCTACAAGAAAATTAGCAATAAGATTGACATCTCGATATCTCGATTAACATGAAGCATATGGAGAATAAGCGTTTGTAAAATTAGATTGTAGAAGAGTAGAGAAAGTCATGTGAGTGTAACACATCAGATTTTTACTTTCTCTACTACGTATAGTAAGTAGGGGAAGTATTGCATTCCACCCAAAAATTCGATACCGAGATTTCAGCGGAAATACATGTTTTGAGACCTCCTGAATCCAAAAAAAGCATTTTTGGAAACATGTCCGTGTGTGTGTCTGTGTGTGTGTGTGTGTGTGTGTGTGTCTGTGTGTGTGTGTGTGTGTGTGTGTCTGTGTGTGTGTGTGTGTGTGTGTGTCTGTGAACAGCATAACTCAAAAACGAACAGTCGGATAAACACCAAACTTGGTATTTAGGTTCAGTATCTTCCAGGGATGCGACACGAAGGTTTTCAAGAAAATCCCCCCACCCCAGACTACCCTTTACATGGAACATTTTTCGAAAATTTTAATTTTCTCAAAAATGGCTCTAGCGATTTTGATGAAAATATCATATGTTTAAGATAATGTCATGAGAAATGAAATGTATATCTCGAATTTTCTGGGAATGTCTCCAAAAGTATTCTTCACTGTGAACGACTTTTGCATAACTGGTAAACCGTAAGAGATAGACAGAATTTTACTACACAAAAAATGTAGATCGCGTTAAAACACACAACTTATGTCATATACATTTCTTTTGTTGAGTGAACCGTTTTCGAGATATTGCTTGTTATTTCCTTAAATATTTCAATACTTATACTTTTTCTCAAATTCGTTATTCATTTTTTTTATGTCCTGGACATGCAAAGAGAATGAAATGCGCCACATAGCAACCAGCGTTAAAATATTTGACTATCGCTTATAACCTACCATAATCCCCTTGCATCTACAAGAAAATTACCAATAAGATTGACATCTCGATATCTTGATTAACATGAAGCATATGGAGAATAGGCGTTTGTAAAAATAGATTGTACAAGAGTAGAGAAAGTCATGTGAGTGTAACACATCGGATTTTTTTACTTTCTCTACTACGTATAGTAAGTAGGGGAGGTATTGCATTCCACCCAAAAATTCGATACGGAGATTTCACCGGAAATACATGTTTTGAGACCCACTGAATCCAAAAAAAGCATTTTTGGAAACATGTCCGTGTGTGTGTCTGTGAACAGCATAACTCAAAAACGAACAGTCGGATAAACACCAAACTTGGTATTTAGGTTCAGTATCTTCCAGAGATGCGACACGAAGGTTTTCAAGAAAATCCCCCCACCCCAGACTACCCTTTACATGGAACATTTTTCGAAAATTTTAATTTTCTCAAAAATGACTAACGATTTTGATGAAAATATCATATGTTTAAGATAATGTCATGAGAAATGAAATGTATATCTCGAATTTTGTGGGAATGTCTCCAAAAGTATTCTTCATTGTGAACGACTTTTGCATAACTGGTAAACCGTAAGAGATAGACAGAATTTTACTACACAAAAAATGTAGATCGCGTTAAAATACACAACTTATGTCATATACATTTCTTTTGTTGAGTGAACCGTTTTCGAGATATTGCTTGTTATTTCCTTAAATTTTTCAATACTTATACTTTTTCTCAAATTCGTTATTCATTTTGTTTATGTCCTGGACATGCAAAGAGAATGAAATGCGCCACATAGCAACCAGCGTTAAAATATTTGACTATCGCTTATAACCTACCATATTCCCCTTGCATCTACAAGAAAATTACCAATAAGATTGACATTTCGATATCTCGATTAACATGAAGCATATGGAGAATAGGCGTTTGTAAAAATAGATTGTACAAGAGTAGAGAAAGTCATGTGAGTGTAACACATCAGATTTTTTAACATTGGAATACCAAATTCTACACTAGCTCGTGTATATCGGCTACAGTTTTCAAGCATTTTTAGAGATCTCCAATATTCTGTAATGTTTTCAGAGCTTTCAGCATTACCTTATTAGTTCTAATTGCAAGACTTTGAAGTAGAAACTCACCGTTTCTGGCTCGTTTTCTTGCTTAGTCAACTGCGCAGCAGCTTCATATGCTGGTACCAGGGGCGACTCCGAGGGTAGCGCCTTCGTGCCATGGCACTACCTTAATAAAATTAAGAAATGCGTATTTGAGATTATTTGTATACTCGACGGTTACATCAAGAATACGGTCATGCTTATAATTTTTAAAGGTGCAATGACATGGCTTGTCTGACAATAAAAAACTATAGAAGCTGAAGGAAGTGACTGCAAATTGCGGGTTTGGAACCTTACATTATTACTCTATGAATCCGTGCCGCTTCTGTCCTGGCACGGATTCGTTGCACCCCGCGATTTCAGTTTAGACTCTAGCGGGGATTAGAGGGGAAAGAGGATAGCCCATATTCGTGCCAGTTAGTGTGTGCCAGTTAGTACCCGTCCCGGCTTATCTGGCCAACATAAGTACCAACTTCAACGTACACCTACGATAAAGAATGCTATACTGAGAAGTGACAAATAAGGTACCAATCACTTGCAGTGTAAAAGTTGGCAGTCGTCCTTTGTTATATCATATTCGTCATTAATTTTCCATTGTTTCTACTCAAAAATGAATTAAGCAGTTTTATAATACTGCCTGCACTGTCAGCAGTCCAGCAGACGATTTAAAGAGAAGTAAAGACCATAGGCAGCACCTGCACCCGGCCAGCTGTGAGTTCGCGCCCGTGATTTGAACGGAAACCGTTGTGTTCGGCTTAGTTTTATTAGTGTGTGCACTGCCGGTCTATAATAGTGCCTCTACATTAACGGCCTGTATTACGAACTCCGGTAAAAGTTCCGATTAGATATTAACTTGGATTCAGGGCTATTTTCGTATTACGACCTTCGGTTGACAATTGAACGGGAGTTATTCTTAGCGATGAAGTAGCTGCCACCTCGGGTAGCGGTTAGGGTACTAACTTGGAGGTAACCATACAAAAATGGCGTGATGCTGGTAGTAGTATATTTATTGCTTCATATAAGAATTTCTGGGAGGTATTCCTGGCACTACCACTGTATTCATGCTTCAGCCGCTACTGGCTGCTACATCTGATATACAATTATGAGGTAATTGGTCTAGAACAGTGTTACCTTTGTTGAAATTCGTCCGTTTCCATCTTTGTTTTTTCTCCTTTATACAACGCCAGTGGGTTATGTTGACGTTGCTTTTGTAAGTTGTTCGATATCTGATAAATGAAAAGCAATAATGGCTTACCCTTGGTCGTTTCTGTTATCTGCATAATTAATTTTCTCAAAAGGCTGAACTAACAAGCATGCACACGCAGAACTACTAGTATAATGCTGAGCTGATGGTCATAATCATAACTCTTTAGGCAGTAGTGACGAACTCGGCGAAAGGGGATTTTGTGGGCAACAGTTTCTCGGAAATATTAGAATTAATATTATATCCGCGAAAATATCACTAAATTCTGCCTGTGTGCAGCTGTCACAACTTCATCCTAAGACAGCAGCCTCTGTCGGCAATGCCACAGAGAGATTGAAACACTAGCACACGTCTTGGGATGCTGCCTTCATAGAAAAATACTACGCAACTCTTGCCATCACAAAATGCGCTGTTTCATTGTCGAACTGCGAACGAATGAAGAGGTTGATGGTCTGGAAATGAACATTGACACAAAGAAATGGACATGGTTGCAAATTCCAGAAGGCAACACAATAGGATTTATCATCGACATTACCGTTAGTTTGAAAAGCTTAAAGGACAATCAGAAGGAGTCGACAAATAGAAAAGGGATATTTACACTATAGGTCTGCACTGGTCGTAATTCTTAAGCCCGGCCCGGCCCGACCAGGTCTGAATCGAGCCCTATGGTTATACTGTTCCATCCGGCCCAGGCCCGACGTGTAATTTTGATTTAAATAAAATTATTCTGCAGTTACTACTACTACTACTACTACTACTACTACTACTACTACTACTACTACTACTACTACTACTACTACTACTACTACTACTACTACTACTACTACTACTACTACTACTACTACTACTACTACTACTACTACTACTACTACTACTACTCTACTACTACTACTACTACTACTACTACTACTACTACTACTACTACTACTACTACTACTACTACTACTACTACTACTACTACTACTACTACTACTACTACTACTACTACTACTACTACTACTACTACTACTACTACTACTACTACTACTACTACTACTACTACTACTACTACTACTACTACTACTACTACTACTACTACTACTACTACTACTACTACTACTACTACTACTACTACTACTACTACTACTACTACTACTACTACTACTACTACTACTACTACTACTACTACTACTACTACTACTACTACTACTACTACTACTACTACTACTACTACTACTACTACTACTACTACTACTACTACTACTACTACTACTACTACTACTACTACTACTACTACTACTACTACTACTACTACTACTACTACTACTACTACTACTACTACTACTACTACTACTACTACTACTACTACTACTACTACTACTACTACTACTACTACTACTACTACTACTACTACTACTACTACTACTACTACTACTACTACTACTACTACTACTACTACTACTACTACTACTACTACTACTACTACTACTACTACTACTACTACTACTACTACTACTACTACTACTACTACTACTACTACTACTACTACTACTACTACTACTACTACTACTACTACTACTACTACTACTACTACTACTACTACTACTACTACTACTACTACTACTACTACTACTAC
Organism: Deroplatys truncata; assembly: GCA_030765065.1. NCBI lineage: Eukaryota > Metazoa > Arthropoda > Insecta > Mantodea > Mantidae > Deroplatys > Deroplatys truncata. The sequence goes on from CM060982.1 coordinate 10,348,496, forward strand.
TACTACTACTACTACTACTACTACTACTACTACTACTACTACTACTACTACTACTACTACTACTACTACTACTACTACTACTACTACTACTACTACTACTACTACTACTACTACTACTACTACTACTACTACTACTACTACTACTACTACTACTACTACTACTACTACTACTACTACTACTACTACTACTACTACTACTACTACTACTACTACTACTACTACTACTACTACTACTACTACTACTACTACTACTACTACTACTACTACTACTACTACTACTACTACTACTACT